>VYZP01032509.1:0-66191 GCA_013400635.1 Hypocryptadius cinnamomeus
GTAATGAAGCACCTTTTGCATCTTTTCCCTGTGATTTTTAAAGCTCCGTTCAGGATCAGTAGCTCATTAAGTGTGGCTCTGAGCTCCAGCAATTCTGATATTGCCTCCTTAGAATTACTCTGTTTTCTCACAGATTATTCCTGTCTCATGGGCTTGAGGTTATTAATACTGGGGTTTTGTCTAAAGATGCAGGTACCTTTACAGGACAGCAGCAGACAAGGTAGTTGCAATTTGACCTTTGCAGAATGAAGAGTGGACACAAGTCTTTTGATATCATGTTGTTTGATGGATTTTAAATTACCTGGAATGAGGTTAGAGTACCACAGAAGCATCTACTGAGACCCCCTTCTGCTCCCAAAGCATTTACTGGTTAAGTCTATTCCCTTCTATTTGGCAGTCAGCAAATTTTGCTACACTCTGGTTCTGAACATGATTTTGGAAGGGAACCCACCCCTAAATCTTTCTGCCTTTATCAGAGCAGCCTGTATTGCGTTGGACTGCCACCGTGAGCATTCCTGTGAGTACTGGTGAGAAGCCCTCTCACCTGGAGCATAGCTCTTGCTGTGCTACCACCGTGCCTGCTTCTCTGGGGAGCCCCAAGAACTTCCTGAAATGTGAGGTGCACACTTATGCAGGTCCCCACCAAGGTTCAGGCCTGACTCTGAGGCTGACTTAAGCACCTTATACAGAATCCAGAAAGCTTCAGGTAGTTAAAAAAGTTTCCTGTGTGAGAGTGGATATGTGCCAGTTCAGTCTGATCAGACATCACCTCATTAAGGCTATGCACACACTAGGATACTAAGAATGAAATTGAGAAAGGGAAGGGGAAGCAAGAGTATCTCGTGGGCCTGTGAGCTGAGTTTGAAATTCCTCAGCTGAAACAGTCTAAAGGTGCAGTGGCAAGGGAATTGGAGCCAAAGGGCCTTCTCCTGAAGGAAGTTCTAAACTGTGCATGAATTGTTGCTGCAGCCAGCTTCTCACAGTCTGAGGTTTGTGTCTTGTCCTCTGTCCTGGCAGCTCAGGAATCTTGGAGTGATCCCTCTACTGGAAGAGGAGGCCCTCAAAAGAAAAAGGTATGTTTTCAGCTACAATAGGTGTTGGTTGTCTTTTAGCCAGGGAGTTCCATGTGACAGATACATTCCTATAAATGCTTGCTGTCAAACCCCACAGGTCTCTATCCCTGTTGCTCTGTCTATGTCTGCACTGCATGCATGGCTAGGACTGGAGTCCAAGCAATCTTGACTCTTTGCCATCCAAAGTCACATGCTGTTCTGCAGGGTGGCTGTTTTGTAATATGGTTATCAGCTCTAATGTTGCATCCTCTGTCAGTACTTCCCAGGCTGCCTACAATAATTTGTTGTTAAAAATACAGATTTAATCTTATGCCCTTGCCTACACAATTTTTTTGCTAGTGGCTGAAGAGGTCACATTCTCTTCACATCTGACAGCTAGGGGCAGCATTTTCCCTCAGAACATTGAGACCAGCACTGATTTTCCTTAGATGGTGGTACCAAATGATAAGGCACTTTTGCTGAGAGAAGCTGGGACAGGTGTAGCTGTGAGCTGCCTGCTGTGTTGGTCCTGCAGCTCTCTGCCTTGTCGTGATTGCACTGGAGGGCCTGTGAGCTGAGCTCTTCTGCAACAAATGCTCTCAGTACCCCGATTCTATCACTGGTCCCTACTGGCAGGTGTGATGAGAAGCTTCTTTGGCATCCTTCCCACCCCCCACCCCTCTTCTTTAGCTTGGAACAGACTTCTCGCCCTTTTTTTCTGGCAGCATAGCTGGGAACCTGCTTCAGGCTGTGCTCACTACAACAGGATTAGCCTCTTGTTAAAGCCATCTCCTTTTGATCTAGCCCTGTTGGAGAGAATCTGTCATGACTCTCTGGCTTAGCAGGGGCATGATGAAGTGTTTGCAAGAGGAATCTCCCCCCATGTCATGGGATTTTCCCCAATACTTGCTCAGTTGGACACTTTACTGCTGCTAATCTCTACATTCAGGACTCGTGCCGTTGCAGAGACCAAGCGGCTTTCTGAGGACCAGTGCTCTCAGGGGTAATGGATCTGTTTGATTGAACAATTCCAGAGGGGTTTTCTTGCTGTCACTTTGACTGTTCATCTAGGATGGAAGAGGAAGGGCCCTATTCTCTGAGTTAGGGCACTGACAGAACAGGGATGTGTTCTTTCGTCATCTTGACAACTGAAGATTCTTCAAGTTAGAAAGGATGTTGAATTTTTCTGTGGAGAAGCAACCAACCTTTCTTCCTTGGACTTGGTTTTCTTGATTTCTTTTTTTTTTCTTTCCTTTCTTTTTTGACAGTTGCCTGAGAAATTTACTCCTCTGGCCCCCATCACAGCTCCAGTAATGGGCGTGCCTGCTGAACCCCAGGGGATTCATCCTCAGCTATCCAGGTTGCAAGAATCTGGCCAGTCACCCCCAGGAGCACCCAAGGAAGGCAGCCTACAGGTACCAGGGAAAGTGGGGCATTCCCTAGCCACCAGCATCTTGTCAAGTAGAAAAACAACTCAGCTTTTAAGGTTCTTACTACTTGGCAGCTGCAGAGGGCTTCTGCTGCTCCCTAGCCCCTACAAGTCATCTCTGCAGAGCATTAGAGGAATTGCCAGGTTGGAGAAATGACACCTGGGTATGGGTGGGAGAGAGCAAGGGAGACCAGGCAGGCTGTCAGCCTGCTGGGAGTTGAGAATCCACAGACACCTGGAGCTGTATCACAGTCTGAAGATAACCTTTGTGCTTCCAGATGTTCTCTGGGTTTGTGAAGGGGTGAAATTCTTTCTGTTCTCTAGTTTGAAGAGGGGAATCTACCTGTTCCAGCCTTTCATGCTCCTATTAATTCATTCAGCTGCATTTTTTTTTCTGTCAGTATCACCAGTTACCTAGGGAAAGCATTGAGAGGAAGGAGCTGCCCCCTGAGCACCAGCCTTTGAAGACTGCATTTGAAGGGTTGGTGCAACGCTGCTCGGCCGTTGCCACTGATCCAGTAAGTCCTCCCTTCTCTGATCTGGGACTTTTTTTCCCTTATAGGTGTTTGACTGGTTCTTCCTTCTTTTGGTTGGATAAAGAAAAGAAAAGTCTTGTCCCTCTAACCAAGTTAATCTCTATTTGCCTCCTTCCTTTAGGCTGCAGGCTTGTTCATCTTTGGGAACTGAGATGCATTCTCTAACTTTTATCCCCTGCTTCTCATTGTCTTCTTGGAGCAATGATTCTGTCCTACTGGCTCTTTCTTTTAAGAAAAGTAGAAGAATTTACTCATCTAATTCAGTTTCACTGACTTGATCTGCAGATAGTTCCTGCAGAGCTGGTATTACCAGCTATCTTTAGACCTTAGAGGGAAAGGCTGAGATATCCCAGGCGGAAGAGAAAGCCAAACAATCTTTGTGTCCAAGTAAATGTAATTTCTCCACCGTGGTTCCTGAAAGGCTATTGGCACATGTCACATTGGGTGAATGTGTCAGGCCAGACTGTCTGGAAGCAGAAAAGCAGTGTTTGCACACTGTGTTAGGTTGCTAAGTCTTCCCAGGGCTTGGGGCCGCTAAGAAGCCTTCCAGAATACCTCTGCTTGATAGGTGCTAGGGTGAACACTGAGCCCAGAGTGCTATGCCAGAGTCAGGCAATTAGAGCAGCATCTTCAGTGTGTTTGCTCTGTGCTTTCTGAGAGTGCAGCATAGCAATTTCTGCAGCATAATCTAAAGGTTCCCTCTGTGGACAGAAAGGCCTGTTGGTTTGGGCTTAAGCACTTAACTCAGGTGGTGGTTGAATAGCTGTCTCTGTACAGCAGTGCAAGGCACCTGAACTCCTGTGGCTTCCAGGCCTATTCCAGCAGTGCCGGGAGCCAGGCATTTGTGTTCATGGAATGTTATCTGTGAGTGGATTATTCAAGATGGGGTTAATGAGGTCAGTCTCATCAGACCTTCAGTACTCATTTCACACACTTCCCTTGGTGGTTACCTAGAGTGGGAAGGATATTCCCTCTTTTCCCTAAGGAGACCAGGAAGAAGCTTTTTCTTGGGCCGGTCAGGGTGAGGCTGTCTGAACACCCCATGGGTCAACTAGTGGATGTTTGTCACACTTTGGAAGTCATCAGTCTATCCTGTGGTCTGCAGCTACTGGCAGAAGGGAGGCATGCCTAGGCTGGGAGATGGGAAAAGGGGAAATCCATCTTTCTGTGTTGGGGAGAGAATGTGTATATATGTACATGTATATATAGGATGTGCAGAGTGAGGGCATGGCTGGCTTGTATCACAGACCCTGGCTGTCAGAGGCTGAGATGCAGCTGAGTGGTAAGGTGCTGTGGAAAGACAGAGGGAGGGAGGGACTGAGTGAGAGCACTTTGACTCTGGAGAGGTGGCTTTGAAGCTCTGGCAGACAAGCAATCCCTCTTTTGCTTCAGAAAACACGAAGGAAGCTGGAGGACGCACTGCAGCGGCTGGAGTGTTTGTACGAGAAGCTGCGCGAGCAGGCGGTAAGTAGATGTGGTCCTGCTGGGTCCCTGAGCACACCTTGGCACTGGCTTGTGGGTCTTGGTGTCTTGTACCAATGTAATTGGCACATATTCTCTTGGAGAACAAGGAAAGTGCCAAACCTTGTAATGACCAGCCTGCATTGTATCTTCTTTCTTAACTTTAACTCAGACATAGTGTAAGGAAAAGTTGAGCAGGTATCTGAAAGGTGCTTTTACCCTTCAAGAAGTATACTGCTACATAGATCCTGGATGGGAAGGGGCAATTGGAAGTGGTTAAGTGTGAACATAGTGTAACTATCTTAGAAAACTCTGAAGTTGGTGGTGCTAGTTGCTGATGCCAGCTGGCAGTTGTGGTCTGGGAAAGCAAGGGGAAAAGCAGCTATCCTTCCTGCCAGTGCTTGACTGTATAGGTGCTGTTTGGTGAAGGTGAAGTGGAGAACAGTAATGAAGGGTGTGGAGGGAGAGAGGCCTGTGTTATATCACTGAAAGAGACCTGTGTTATATCACTGAACATGCCGACTCATTTCTTCTCCCTCTCCACAGCTCTCTCCAACCATCCTCATGGGTCTCCACGAAATTGCCCGATGCATTGAGGCTAAGAACTACCCACAGGGTCTCCTGGTTCACACCCAAGTTGTGAGCAGCAGCAGTTTCAGTGAGGTGTCTGGATTCATGCCCATCCTGAAAGTCCTCATGACCATAGCAGGCAAGCTGAATGTGTAAAGTGTGGAGCAGCTGGAACAGTGCACACCAGGAGCTGGTGGACTGCCTCACCTGTTGATGTGCTGCAGGTTGTGGACTCTCCTTCTGACTCTGGAGAAATAGATCTGTGCCAGTGCCTGGAACTGTGCTAAGCCAGCACGCCTGGCGCCATCCACTTTCCAGACAGCCCACTGGTGCCTGCAGCTCCTGGAGAATGTTTTTTCTCTCTTCTTTCTTACTAGTCTGAGGCCACTTTTCAGCCCAGGGATCTCAATTTCCAGCTGTCCACATTGCCAGTTGTCCACAGAGATCCTTCTTCCCTATATCTCCAGCACAAAGGGGAAAATCTTTCCCTTGTAGGCTGACATTGCTTTTTATTTTTCAGGAAACAAACAGGGCTGGTACCTGCAGCACCACCACAGAACAGCCTCAAGCTCTATTCCCTGCTGCAGAGTAAATTTCCTGAGTGGTAGCTGGGCTGCCTTGGGAACCTAGGCTGGTGTGTCCTCACTCTGCTGGGCTGCAGCAAGGATTTCTCCTGGCTCCTTCTTTCTCTTCATTCTCATCCTTGACTCACCCTTTCACCCCTCTGCACCCATATCCTGCTACAGCTGGGACTAACTACTAGTCTACTCTGGGCCAGCTTTGCTTCTCTTTCTTCTTCACCCAGCTCTCTTGTTTTTAAAAGTCCTGTTTAGCCTCTATCCACCTTCCTTTATATCTTTTCCCCCATCATCTGCAGGCTCAAGCCCATAATGTTTCAGATCCAGGGATGATTTCCCTTTCCAGTTCCTGGGACTCTCCCATTCAGGAATGTAGGCAGGTTGTGCTCTGTGCGCTTCTTCCTGGAGCCAGTCACATCCTGTCTTGGGGCTAAAAGCTTCCCTTTCTGGCTCCTGGCCTTTTTCACTTCTTTTACTTTAGCACAGCTGGACTTTTACCTACTGGTATTACCTAAAGGCTTCCTACTTCAGGTTTTTCAGATGGCCTAGGGACTATAAGAGCAGCAGGGATTGTTTAAGTCCCTTAAAGATTTCCCTTGAGCTACCCTGACCAGCCCAGACTTGAGCAGGGAGAGACAGCTCATTGCTACAGGTATGGTGCATTCATACTACCTACAGTTACAGATACATGCAAAGGTGGTTCTCAAAGGCCCATTGGCACTCTGGTGGTAGGAATATGCTGCAGGAGGTGATCTTGTCAGGACTTGAAGATATGGATTGTGCTGAGACTTGTCATCACTCTGGCAATTAGATGTAGATGAATGAAGCATATCTGTCCTGAGGAAGAAGTCTGGGAAGGTAGATAGGATTTTAGGGCACATCTTTCTGTGTGTTTATTTCCCTCCCTTCCTCCCTCCTTGCCTGCTCTCTCAACATCCTTCTTACTAACTAGGCAGCATAATCACTGATCCATAGCTGAGAGCAAGGCTTATTCCCAAGATTTGGATGCAGCCAGCCCCTATTTGCTCTGCTTGCTGCTTGAGTGATAATGCTATCGTGGGCCTGTGGTTCAGTGACATACACAAATCAACCCAGTCTACCATGAGACTTAGGAGGGAGGAGAATCAGAGAAGGGAGGAAGAGGACATGTCTCATTCACTCCTTTCCAGGTCAAAGTGCCTCCTTGTTGCTGCTGTGTTGTTTCTATTGCTGCGGTTTGATGCACTGAGAAATTACAGAACAGTGAAATAAAAGCTGTGTTTTGTGATGCTTTTTTTCAGAGGCTTGTTACCTCTGGCTGCATGGGACTTGCTCAGTCTGCGTGGCCACCCACAGAGGAGGCAGCTGAGAACCGTGTGGGGCAAACCAGATTTTGGGCTCTGCTGCTATGGGTGGCATCCATCCTGGTGTGGTGAGACCTCAGGTCTTATGCACTCCCTAAGGCTGCAGGGCCAGAGCACTGATCTTCTCCAGATCACCTGCATCAGTTGTGACTGTTCACCTGCATCAGACACAAGAAGGCCCCAGACTCAGGTTCTCTTGGGGAATCTCAGCAGTGTTTGAGATTTTGCACTTGACATAAAGAGTTGGAAGTATGTCAGTAAGTAAACAGAGAGCCCTTGATGACATTGTCTCCCATTGGAAATAAATATTACACCACTGGAGCCATGTATCTTGAACCAGGATAAGGATTGGACCTGTGTGGAAATTTATACCCTTGAATTGTCAGTTCTTATCATGAGTTAATAACTTAGGAATCTGTTGGCTGATTTCATTTTTACTTTTAAGGAGGTAAGAAGGGCTAAATTGAAACATATTACTGAGATAAAGGTGGGGGAATCAAACCCTTTGCAGTCCAGCCCTTTGCTCTCTTTAACTCAGGCCACTTCTACTGCTGAGAAATAATCACAGATTTTCCACATATCTCTCAGATACCTATGACATTAGTTCCCTCCAACACTCAGAGCTACTGCTACTAGGTATTTGTGTAGAGACTGGCTGTTTATCCTGCCTTTGATGCGAGTCCTTCACACTTGCCCCTCTGTTGCTCTGTTTTGCTTCATGTTTACCCCTGTAAGCATCATACCTGAAGCTCTTTGCTTTGAAAGCAAGCAGAGGGGGAAGTGAGATGACTCTCTTGAAAGCCTTGGAGAGGCTTGTGGCAGAGGCCCTGTCTCTGCAGCCCTGGTGTGATATATTACCCTTCAAACCCCACTGGAAAGTCCTCCCTTTATAGCACCATCTCTGCTGGCTGGCAATATCCCAGTCTACGGGCAGTGAGCATTGCCCCCTCCCATGTGGGCACATGGCTTCACAGCACCCGGGCACCAGAGAAAGCATTTTCAGTTGGGTGAGAAGGCCTTTGGGTTGACAAAGAATTTGGGGGGGAAGGGGGCAGCAGGAAAGGATCCCTGGGCACGGAGAACAGAGCTCTAATCCTGTGGCAGATAACATCATGTCTGCAGGCTAGGCTTGTGTGTGTTTGGGGGAGCTGGAGGGGCAGAGATTGTTAGGCAGTATTTGTTTGTAAAGCCACTTGCTCTGAAGATAATGCTTGCACTAACTTCTATTGAGGGAGCAGTGTGAGTCCCCACAAAGTCCTTTCCCAAAGTGTCTTTGAAGCCAAGAACCCATTGAAAGGAAGAAAGGCCAAGAGAGGGGATTAGTTTGTTCAGCAGCTGTGAATTTCAGTGGGAGGCTGATGAACTCCAAAGTCTTTGTTGAGATGTTTTTTGTAAGGAGCCCTGCTGGAGGGAGAGACCCACACCGGGGCCGCGGCCTTAGACAAGAAGGAATCTGAAGCGGCGGGGAGCTGTAAACGGGCCACAAGGACTTTTCCCAAACACTTTTCGGAAAAGGTGTTGTAAAGAGATCGGAGGGGGATTAGCATGTGAAATGACACTTTCCATTGACTCCACTGAGGGGAGGGGAAAAGGGCTGGCTGGCTGATTTATTAGCATTTTGTTCCCTTCTCTATTCTGCTCCCCCAGCAGCCCCCCCTCCGCTGTCTCCCCTCCTCCCGAGCCCTCTAAAGAGGCTCGGATTGGAAAAGGGAGCGGGGGGCTGCCTGTTTGTGTGTCATCTGGGCGAAGGTGACCACCTGGGAAGCTGAATGTAAATATTTCTCCTCTGAGGAATGCGCCTTCATTAAACCGAAATGAATACATGGAAGCATCCAATCCTGCCCACAATGGCAGCAGGGCCTTTACCGCTGCGGGCTCCGTGCGCCGGGAGGGGGGACCCGCTGCTGAGGTCAGCACATTCTGCAGCTGCGGTGTCGCCGTTTCCCGGCGGAAGCAGCGTGTGGCGGTGGGGCTCTCACTGAGGTGCCCCACATGTCCCCTTCGCCAGCAGCCGCCACCGCGCCAGCCGCGGCTGTGCCACGGCCTTCGCGGGCAGCGCTGTGGGGCAGCAGTGTCAGCAGGGGAGGAACAGGGAAACGGCTTCTACAGCTTTTCCAGCTGACTGTGGAACCGGGAGAGCCAGAAGGAAAAGGGAGGCCCATGCTGGAGCTTTCCCTGGTGGCCGAGAGGCTCTTGCTTCCTCTTTCCTTTCCTGGCCAACCACAGGGACATAGGGGAGCTGCTGCTGGGGATGCAAGAGACCTTCGGCAGTCACTGCGCTAGTTAAGAACTTCTGTGCAAACAGTGGTGGTTTATGTGTGAAGTGGAAGTGTTTCAGTTTTCCCTGAAAATGGGCCAAGGTTTCTTGCTATTTTTGAAAGGCCAGATTCTTGCTTGATGGGAATGTTTTTTCTCTGATGAGACCCTATAGGTCCAAATTCTTGCTCTCTGTGAGGTAGTCCTAGAATCAAGGGACTAATTGATAATGAAGAGACAAATACAGGCTGCTGAGTGTCTTTAATATATCAGCTATGTAGTGGGAACTGAGCCCTGCCTGCCCCCTCCCACTCCATTTCTTCATGGCAGTTGCATTGCAGTTGGATGCATCCTCAAGCAATCTCAGGAGAGAGCACATCCTTTCCCCTCGTGGTAGGGGCTGCAGTTGTGCTGGCTGGAACTGGCTAGGCCTTCCTGGGCTCAGATGGGTAAGCAGTGTGTTTTAATCTCCAGGACACTTAAATTTCTACATACACATGCAAAATGGGACAAAAGAACACCCAGCCACTTAGACACAACAGCATTTTGCAAGCACTTGGCTACTGATTTATTGCATTGGATATTGGTTTACAAATATTGGCTACAAGATGGGTCTAATGGCCAGTAACAGCTCTGCTGGCTTCTTGTCTGGCTAAAGGACACTTCAAACAGCTAAGTAGATGATCTTATTGCAGCACAGGGGAAGATTGCTGTGATGGTGCAGTGAGCTTCCCCAAGTCCTGCATCTGGCAGCTTCTTATCTCCCTCCCCTAGCCTCAGCAAGGGAACAGAGATGCATCAACCAAATCTTCCTGCTGCTTGCTTAGCCTATAGAATATATACAATAAGTGGTAGAGGAAAAACTGTTATGTATACATCACAGTAACTGTGCAATAAATTAAACTTCAAAGTGCTTCACTTTCCTATTTACACCACCATTAAATAGTAACTGACATTATTTTCTCAGACTAGGAAGAAGTATTTAGTTAGTTAGCTGACAGGGTAAGAGTGCTTGGCAAGTACATCAGGACATGGGGAGTAGGCTCAGCTTGGCAGCTCCTCTCTGGGAGTGATTTGGGAGGAAGTAGGTAGTGGAGAAATGTGAGGGCATCTTTATGGTGTCAGTCAGGGGCTGTGATAGGAATGCTGGCCTAAAAAGGGAGACCAGACCTGGAGACTGAGGACACAGAGAAAGCATGTAAAAACCAAGTGATGGGACCCCTATTTTGGACAGCTGTGTAATGAGCAGATCAAGCAGCAGTTTCAATCTTGCTGCTGCCATTTCAAATGCAAAGTAAAGCACTGGAGAGCTTAGCAAAGCTGTCAAAGGGTGGGAAGCAAAGCTGTGGGGTCCCTGGAGGCTGGCTTGCTGACAAAGGAGTTGCATGTCTTTTGTATTTCCTCGTACTGTAGGTCTGAGGCATAACTGTTTTAGTACATCTATTTTTTAAAAGCCTCTTCTCATTTAGAGATTATTGATCTGAGTTGCCCAATTGTTTGTGCCATCTCAGTTTCCTTGTACTTTTTATCTCATTTACTCAAAAGCCCAGAGCAGGTGTTTGTTTGGGGAACAGACCAGCTCAAAACCACAGGAGCCACTAAGACCTTCTGTGTTTTCAGAGATAATGCCATAGTCACTGGAGAGAGTGACACTGAGTTGAAGGGACGGAGTCTCACCTTGTTTTGTGAACACTTGAAGGTCTCCCCAGAAGACATTACCCACTGCACTAATGCCCTGTATGGGCAAGGCCTGAGCACTCATACAAGGCTCTTTTGCCTTGCCCAAGCCCCAGTGAGGCAGCAGTGGGAATGAGACAAAACTATGCCAAAGAGAAGTGGTGCCAGGAGCTGATGGGAAGGGCAGGAGAAGAGAGGGGCAGACAGAACTGTGGAGGAGCAGAAGCAAGTCAGAGCTTTCTCTTGAGCTTGCGGCTGGCTCCGCCACCTCCGCTCCGCTCCCGCTTCTCCTTGCGGACACAGAAGTACTTGGTGACCCGCTTGCGGCACTGCTCGCAGCGCACAGCGCAGCACCAGTGGAACTTGCAGTTGCAGCTGGACACCATCTCGGCTCTCCTCTCCTCCACCGCCAGCCCACAGTCCCCACACAGCCGCCGGCAGCTCCGCTTCTCCCACTTGCTGAGCGCCTTGCCCCTCTTCAGGCACTCCCTGCCCTCCGTGCCCAGCAGCCCTAGTGTCTTGTTCTCCAGGCAGTAGTCAGGTGAGTCTTCCAAATGGACCAGTTCCTTCTTGGAGATGGAACTGAAGGTCTCAGCAATGGCCCCCCGGCTGGCAGCGCTGTTCCCTGCTCCCTGCAGCAAGTCCACCTTCAGGGCTTTGTGGTACCTCTCCTTGAGGTAAGTGCCCACCTCCCGAAACTCGGGCAACTGCAGCCAGCAGGTCTGGGTGGTGCAGCTCCCTGACACACCATGGCATTTGCAAGTCCGCTTCATGGTCCCTTTCACTGCCTACAGGGTGAGCAGAGAGAGAGGTTCAAGAAAAAAAACCCGGAGGGGCCATTTCTGTGCTGCAATGCATGCAGAACCATTGCTTCAGGTCTGTGGAGGAGTTTGGCATCAATTCTCCCTGCACAGTAGTCCTGAAGCTCAGAGATTTGCTTTTCCACAGTGCTCCTCTCCTTGAACTGAGAGAAAGAGGACTGCAGAAAGTAATTAATACACAGAAACTTTGCTACCTTAGAGCAGACACCATTGTACTGCTGCCATCCCCCCAGGAAGTTGTTTCTTCTGGACATGTGTTTTTAGACACATCAAATTGTGACTCTCCACAGTGAATGCTCAGAGCAAATTTGGTATGCACTGACAGCTCTGGAGGGAGAGAGGTGCTCACCTTTCTACCTGCCTCATTGTTATGCAGGTTCATAGCAGCTCTGGCATCTTGTCCAGTCTCCAGGGCATCCACAAACTGCTTGGAAATAGCTTCCCCAAAGCCCACGTTATCACTGCAGCCTCCCCACAGCCAGCCTTGTCCCCCTAAGAAAGGAGATGAGATGTGTGCTGTCAAAGAACCAGAAGAGGTTTCAGAAGTGATGGGAGGGAATGGAGGCTGTGGGGAAATCCAGCTTTTCACCACACAGTACTCTCAGAGTCCCTCCCATTGAGTTCATGACATTTCTCCTGAGGCCTGGATAGTAAGTGGCTCAGACAGGCAGCAGAGGATATGTCCTGTACAGCAAACACAGGGCTTTCCAGGCTTTCTATAGAGCAAGATTTAGGAGCTGTCAGTTACCATGTATTAGCAGACATGCAGATAAGCCTTTGGGTCTCTAATCACTTCTCAAACCCTGACTTCAGCTGGTTCAGAGTGACTTGCAGGGACAGCATCTTGCTGACTTGGATTAAAAATCTGGTGGAGGCATCCTGGTCAGAGGCAACAGATTCCCCTCTGCCTAGAACAGCCCAAACTTGGCACATGTGCATCAAGAAGGCCGTGGTTTTGGCACACCCAGAATTGTGAGATGATGTTTGGCATCTTAGAAGGGTCTGACTTTTTAGTTACTATCAAGAAACAAGGGAGTCAGCAAAGAACTGTGAAATTACATGAGAATATGTGGAAGGTACTTTTCCTAACTGAGTGGGAGCTGAGTGGGACTGGAAAAACCTCATGCAGTTTTTTTCCTCCTAGAGAAAGATACCAAATTTTTAATGAAGATGTGAAATCTGGGACATTCTGACCCTGCCATGCCACATTGGTACATCTTGGGAGTTGTGGTTTAATGGCATTGTACCTCTCTGGAAAGTCCTGGCTTCCCCAGGGCATCGTGATCCCCTCTCCCAGGGAGAGACAGGAGTGTTTCAGGGAAGGTGGGTAATTGCAGTGGCTGATGCAGTCCAAATCAAGAACTGGGACCGAAGAAAGTAGGAAAACCTTTCACCAGCTTGAATTCAGTCCAATGGCTGAATTGAATCATGCAGTTTTGGTCAAGCCCAAAAGTTTCCTGTGCCTTACAAGGTTTTAAGTTCACAATGGAAAGTTTTTTATTAAAAACAGATCTATTTGGGGGAAAGGAAATGTAACAGGACTAACTTGGTATTCCAGAGAAGATAGAATTTGATGCCTTGTTGCCCAAAAGTCTTGCTCTGCTAGAGACAGGCATTCCCAAACTTTGGACACCTATGCAGTAGTGGCTGTTTTCGAAACTATCAGCCAGTAAAGTAAATTACTAAATACTGGGCACTCCAGAGGAGTTTGTCATAAAATGACACATACTGACTGCCTGGTGTGGCTGGGCAGGGCATGGCTTTTAAAAGATTTTGATAATTTGAAATTTGACCTCTTTCTATTCAAAACAAAACCCCTAAATGTCAGTGTTTTCTGTGAAAGCTGAGCAGAGAGCTGGAGTGGTGCAGCCTGGAGTTCCCCTGGAGCTGCTTGGTGGCTGAGGGCCTGGATATGACTGCCATGTGGAAGGTGTGATGGCTGTGTGCACCCACAGTGATTCTCCTGGTTGTGCTCTTGTGTGCCTGTCATGCTGACAAGTGCTAGAGAGGTTAATGAATGCCACCCTGCTTTTTCTCATGGTCATTCTGCTGTGGAGCCAACCTGGTCCTGCAGACCCTGGGAACCCTGAGGTCCCTGACCTGTGCTGCTATATCAAGATCTGTGCTGCTATATCAAGATCATTTAGGTGCATGACAACAGATCCACTCCTCTGCCTGTATGATATAGTCATTCTCTCCAGCAGCTTAAATAGAGTTCTTGATTTGAACGAGGGAAACTGCAACTCCTTCCACTTTCCTGCTCATTTAGAAAGTAATGGAAAGCACCAAGAGCTTCACTGGTGTAAACTGGAGGTGGCTCCATTAGCTTCCACAGAGCTCCTTTGGTTTGAACCAGGGAAAGCTTTTCTCTGAGCATTATTCCCACGTGTGGGGACCAGGATGGGGAGGTGTTTCTGCAGGCCTCAGTGGAGAAGAGAAGAGCTTCTCCTGCCACCTGGGACAAGTGAGGGGCAGCAGCTCATCCCTCCTTACCCAGCTGTCCATTGCGGGAGTCGTCACAGCCACAGTTGTCAAAATCCCCCAGGCTGCAGTTCCGGGTCAGTGTGTACATGACACCTGCAGAGCTGATGGCGTGGACAAAGGCTGTTTCTCGGTTTGCTGTCAACAAAGAGAGCAGATGTGCAAAAGATTTCATGGCAAGGGCAGTGTTAGAAATTGTTCCTATCATGCAGGAGTTGGCACAGGACATCTGCAGTGGGGAAGACTTTGTGGGGTGGAGAAAAGGCCCTACATGTCAGATTAGCTTAGTTTGGGCTTGAACTGCATGAAGATAGAAGCTCCCAAATATGACCCAGACTGCCTTTGTGGGAGCTCAGCAGTGGTGATATAGCACAGACTGCCAATGTCCCCCACTTCTCACTGACACACCCCCAACGGGAAGGGGTCCTCTCCAAGTATCAAAGAGCTCCTCCTCCACAGTCCCCTCAAGCTGTACCTTCTGGTGAAAGGGCTCTGAGCAGTGACCTTATCTACCCACCAGGATCAGTCTGGGAATCATCAGCTGGCTTCACTGAGCCTTTGGCTTTCCTTTAATACCAGCAAAGCGTGGATCTGAGCAGATAACCTTGACAGGAATGGTTCCGGGACCTGCTTCTGGTCTCAAAGTGGGCCTTGTGCTGCAATTGTCTCCTCAAGGCCCCGCTTTGAAACCTTTGTCCACCTCTGCCTGGGGCTCTGGTCTCTTGTCTGCTGCCAGTCCCACCAGAGGCCTGAGGCTCTCCTCCACACCCAGGTCCTGCTTTTACAGAGCAGGTATGAGCCCAGCCCAGCATAAAACATAGGTCTAGAGGGCCAGATATGCACTGAAATATTTCCTGGGACCTGCAAATAGGTAAGGAATAGGATACAGTGACAATGACCACAGCCCCATGCCCTACAGTGGCCCAGGTCACAGATGCTAGATTTCTACCTAGGATGATTCTGACATCTGGAAGATGTAGGAAGACTTGTCCTGTCTCTTGGCCAGAGCACAGCCACTAATGAACTTTCCTGCTCCCTTTAGCCTTATCCCTCTACTTGCTACCCAGGCAGCCTGTGGCATTTCTCAGCCTCCCTGGGATACCCTGGGACGCCATCTAGGCATGGTGTCCAGCAGGCCATATGCAGGTCAGGGGGATGCATCCTTGTGGGAAGACAGTTGTGTAAGATTTGGTCCTGTGCCAGTTGGGGTTCAGCAGGTCCATGGGTAAGGCTGGCATTGCAAGGAGGCCTTGGAGCTAGATCCCACTGTATCTGGGAGCTGATAGGTGAAGGGGTCTCCTGGGGAGATCCCTCTGGGGGATTCCTGGGAGAGGCACTTCCCATGTGGGAATGGGGAAGAAAAGCAGGCACTTGGGAAGAGAGGAGGGGGCCATGGGCTCTAACCTGTAGCAAGGGGGTCCCAGTAGTGGTATCCAATACTTTCCTTACCACTGCGCAGCCCACCGTGGCTGGAGAGCTGCAGTGCCCTTTCCGGGCAGTTCCAGCGGTCCCAGGCGAACTGGAACTTGCACTCCTCGATGCCGCTCTGCGCCCCAGCCGCCACGCTGCTGGAGTAGATGAGATAGGCCTAGGAGCAGAGCTGGGGGTCAGCACAGGGACAATGTGTATTTTCAACTGAAAGTAACCTGTGTGCCATCTTACAAAGACAAGACATAGAGAGCTCAGAAGGTCTCCCTGGCTTGGCTTCCCTGGGAAGCTCACCCCCACTAGCAGCAAACCCATTTCCTGCTGAGGTGGGTCAGAGCCTGAGCCTCCTGGGAGAAAGCTCAGCTCTTGGCTGTTAGCCACATTAGGAAATGTGCCAGCCAGCTTCTGCCATGGGGAACCCCTTATCTCTCCACCATGAGAGGAAACAGAGCTTTCTGCTCAGATCAGGGAGCTCCACGCTAGCAGATGCCTCAACCTGCCTTCTTCCTCACCACAGCCTATGGGGGAGAGCTAGTGCTTTGGGGCAAGGTTGCTCCACCAGTGTATTGGGAGCTAGATGGGCTTGGAGGTGTTCCTGGGGAATAGCCAGAACAAAATCTGGGTAAATTTTACAACTGGTCCTGGCTAAGAACAAAAGCCTCTGAAAGAGGGGCACAAGGATGTGAGGGGTCAAAAATATGGAACAAAGTCCTGACAATTCCAGTTGTGCTCCTTGAGGAAGTATGTTTTACAGGGCCTACAGAAAATACTTTCTGGCTGGATCGGTGTGGGCCCTGATGCCAGCCTGATCCTCAGGAAGCAGTAGATGTCAGGTGAGAACCTTGGCTGGAGTCAATAGACAAATCTGCAGGATCTGGCCCCAACCAGCTTAAAAGAACCCCAGGTCAGCATTGCTCAGGGCTCATGCAGCCCAAGGAGCTCACAAGTTCCTGGCCTTTCTCTTTGCCTTATTGCTGGAAACCTGGGGGTGAGGGGAGCTCTGGCCAAGGCTGGGTGGAGAGGAGTGGGAAGGAGGAGCCCCTCTCTCTCTCCTTCCCTCTCTGGGTTTAGTGGAATCAGGGACAGAGATCAAAGGGATTTCTCTTACCTTGGGGCCCGTCATCAGGAAATTATTCACTGACCTGGAAGATAGAGACAGTGTCAGCAGGGAGGGGTGATGGTGGAGGGGCCTGGGGAATGCCAGGCATCCCAGGGCTCTCCTCTCACTCCCCCGCAGTCTGCCTGTCTCCTGGCTGCAGGCACCTCTGGTCTCTCCCCCGTGTCCCTTTGCTTCTCCCTAAGAGACAGGACAGTGCCGTCCCCTTCCCCCCACCCTGCTCCCCTCAGTCAGGCTGTACTGGGCTGCAGTTCCTTCACTGCTCCCTCCTTTTGCTTTCCTCTGCTCAGCTACCCTTTGTACCAATCTACCCCTTATTTAGCTTTCTGGTTCCCCTAGCTTTGCTTTTTACCTCACTTGACTAAACTCAGGGTAGCATTTCCCCCAACCCCAGGAGGGGACCATGCTGAGGGAAAGAGGGTATCACACCATTGCTCCTTTGCAATATGTGTCCAGATGTGTCTCTCCACATCACAATCCCTTGTTTTCCTGTGGTGCCATGTCTTACTGCCCACACTCTCCTCTTGGTCAGGTTGTGGTGGTGGCTGTGCACAAATATACCTGTCCTTCCCATCCTCCTGGACACTGTGCAGGGGACCCTGGGGGTTTGGGGTGGGTGGGAGGTCCTAGACAAAACTAAGCTTTCTGCTGTTCCCACTGAAGGTGTGGAGGGATCATCTCCAAGGGTCAGGCAGTGTGGCTTGTCTCCAACACTGTCCCTATGACCTTGCAGAATGGATGCTGTCTGGTCTGAGTCTTTCTCCAGTAAGAAATACTGTTTCTGTGCAAATGGTCAGTCAGCGTTGGGACTCCATATGGTGCAGTGACCACCTGCAGCATTTGGAGAATGGCTGGGTAAATCCTGCTTAGCTGCATCATGGCAGAAAGGGCTGACACTTTGAAAAAGCCCGAGCCAACTCGAAATATCCCAAGTCAGAAATGAAGTAAGAAAAGAGACAGTCTCCTAAAAATACGTAATTCCACTCTCTCCAGGTTTGCAAAATAACACTCATCACTATTTCTGGTGAGTCTGTGGAACATTTTCTCTGCTGGAACCCAGCACTTCAGAGAAATGGGTGACTGCTGTTATCACCCAGAGGGGACACTGGGGCCAGAGAGGTGGAATGAGTGGATTGAGATCTTGCAGTGAGTGAGTGATTGGGAAAATGACAGAGCATGCACTGATAGAAATTTGGTTCTTCAGCTTCTTCTCAAAATTATATTCTGCTTCAAATGAGACACAAGTATTCCCTAATAAGGGAGAGAAAGATACTGTCTTTTTGTGCTACAAATCCAGCACAGACACTGTGGGGGCATTCCAGGGTGGGCTCAAGCACAGTCAGAAGCAGGCAATGCTGTCCAAAGCTGAGGGTCAAAGTGCAGCCCGGCCATAGACACAGGGACAGACAGGGTGGCAGGACTGGTCCCCAGGCATCAGACATGTGAGAGATTGAGAGAGGATGCTGTCCTGACCTGGAAACCACTTGTGCAGTTAGCAAGCCCACTTCACCTCCACCAGAACTGCACCCACAAAGATCCTTTCCAAAGTACACCACAAAACGAGGTCTCATTACTTTAACTTGGTCAAAATCACAAGAAACCTGATCTTTGCTGTTAGTTTAGAGTTAGGAGAATAAGTTTGCAACATTTCATTCTGGCAAGTCTGGCTTTCTTTTGTTTTGGTTTGGTTTTTGTGGGTTTTTTTGGTGAAAATGTGTTTATATTGATGAAGCTTTCTTTGGGAAAGATTCCCCTGGGTCAAAACAAGAGTGGGCTGTGAGAACAGGAGATTCTTTCCCTTTGTTCCAGGCTTGGGATTCAGACCCGGCTGTGCTCCAGCCCCCGTGGGTATTTTAGCATGAAGTCGATGGTTGTTTTGCAGAGGAATTTTCCTTTGGAAGCTGCTTCTGCATTGTACAGCTAATTAAATATTTCCTGGGACTTGGAGAGACGGCATCTGTAGCCGAGTGATTAGAGCATCGGGTGACCTGAATCACACAGGGCCATGAACCTGGGGCTAATCAGACTGTGTAAGCTCCATGGGTCCCCATCCTAACGCAACTGGGTAGCAGCATGAACAAGTCATTTTTCCATCTGGTTTCCCTTCTGTCCATTGCCTTGACCTTAAGTGCTTTGCTATGGGGACCACACTCAGGATGGTGTCAGTGTGAATCTGGGCCCCTGGTAGCAGCTGTGAGAAAACTCTGGTAAAATATTCCTGCGTAGGCAAGAGCTAGAAAATTGCAAGTCCTCTCTTATCTTATTTTTGTCACCAAAAGAAGAGATATATCCCATCTGCATTGCTTCCCATGTGGGTAGGAAAACCTAAATCCACAGTGTACAGGAGGGATTTGCCTCAAACCCTTGTATTAGGAACATCTGAGAAGTTGCAAGGATGGCTTTAGGAGGACGGTAATCCACAACATCAGTTTACAGCAAAGCAGCCTGTTAGCAGTAGTCAATTGGCATGACTGCATTGAAGCAGAGAATCTGTTCCTTCCAGGATAAACTTCAAGGTCCACAAAAAGGCCAAGTTCAGGATATGCCAATTCTCCATCTGCAGCTGAGCAAATGATACAGTAGCAATTTCCCAGCAGGGTATTCTAAACAGTTTATAAAGTCAGAGAGACTGAAGGCATTTTCCTTGAGCTCTCAGATCAACAGGCAGGCAGGCTGCTGGCTGGGTTTGTAGGACTTAGACAAGTAAAGGATTCACAAAGTTTCAAGTGTTTTGTGCACTTGACACCCCAACATTTAAGTAGTGCAGCTTCAAGTGGGTTCAGGAGAAGGGATCATATGGCTAGAGGCTGGCTGAATTTATTCTTACTTGTGTTGAAAGGGAAGGAAAGATAGTAATGCAGACAGAATCTATGTGCTTCTCTTTGCTATTACAATTTAGCTAAGAAAAATGCATCTCCTTTCTGTATATAGTCTCCAGTAAGGGAAGAGAGCAATTTAGCCACTGCTTACACAGATGTAGTACAATAGTGGCAGTGTCTCTAGAATCATCTCTGTGCTGCAAATAGGAATCACTACCAAAATCTCTCTTAACTGTCTTCTCTGTAGTGTGATTTTTAAAAAGAAATTATGTATTTCTACTAAATTTTCATTGCATTGTAAAGGAAAGCAGAATGTAATACTAAACTAACTAAGTAGTTGCATTCATAACTGATGTTAACCAGCCCAGTTTCTATGACATTGGTGGTTTTTTGTATCACACACATGAAAAGAGACACTTGAAGTAATTTGTCTTCTCTGAGAAAGCTCAGGGAGTTTCTAGTTTATAAACCCCTTTCCCTCCATCTTCAAAGTCCAGCCTTGCACAGACTGAGGTGGAGCAGGCTCATAGCTGAGCAGGTAGAGGGAGAACACCCCCGAGTTCCTCTGCCCCCTCCCCACGCTGTGTAGGGCCCGGGCCAGGGCACGCTGCTTCCCTCAGCACAACTCTATGTCTCCAGGTAAAAAGTAAATCTAGGGCAAGAGATTTTCATTGGATCCAATATTAGAAAATTATCTCAAAGCTAGGGAATATCTTCAGCAGGAGTTTTCTATCATAGTTTTATTGAATCTGAAATCAAAGAACCCTGCCAAGCAGCTGTCCCATTGTATTTTACTCATATCAGATACTAATAAGCCTCTGATAATTCTGTCTCAGTTACAACTTTAACCAATAATATCACACTCATCAGTTTAGCATCACACTCCTCAGTTTAATATGCCCTGAGAGCCTTACCTAATCTCTCATTACAATATTTGTCTGATACCTTACCACCCACTCAGACTACTGTGCTGCTGGTTCTGCTCTTTAGAAAATTATAAAGCTGGATTTGCATCTTCACTGTTATTATTATAAATAGAGAAAATGGATAAAATTTCCTTTTGGATCTGAGTTTTGTTCTCAATATGAGCTCCCCAAGGTTATTAGAAAATCAGGGAGGCTGGAAACCAAAGGCAGTCCCACAGCTGAACTGTAAAAAATACATTTAGGAGAAAACTACTGAGTTAGAGATCTTTATATCATTCCCACAGGAGAGTAGACTGGGGCAGCAACTCAATAACATTTGGAACTTTACTTATTTTTTTCCTCGTTTTTGTCTATTTTGTTACATTTATTTTGAAGATTTTGTTCCTAAATGCAACCCTGACATTTTGATCACCTACAAATAATACATTGGTTGAATGGTCCATTAAATGGTAAAAGCTAATCCACACGCAAAGAAGGGAAGTGGCCACATATATGTATAATATAAAAACATTTTTTGTTGTTGTTCTATATTGCTCCCCCCCATGTTCAACCACTCCCTATTCTTGTGATTAAATCACAGGGAAAAAATAACGTGTTTTAAGCCGTTGGATCAGATAGAGAAAACCAGCACAAATTTCAAGCAGAATTATTTTATGATTCCCACAAATTTGTCTTTTTTTCTCCTCAAGAGTTAAAGGAGAGTGTCTGCAAAATGATAATTTCAAATAAAGGTTGCAATTTTCCTTTCTCTATGGAGATCATGACGTATGAGCAACATGCACAGAGAAGCGGGGTTGTCTTATCTATAAACTTTTCTCTTAGATAAAAACTGCTGAGGGACAGGGAATTTAAACATCCAACTTTGGACTGAAAATGTCTTGGATTTCCATATTTAGCTCTACTTTGTGTGCTGAAATTTCTCTGCTTTGAACTGTTTCCTTAAAATGTTGTGGTTTTTTCCTTTTAATGTATTCTAAACCTGTTTTTATTGAGGAAAGTGAGACACATACACAGGAAGAGCAGAAAAATAACAATAAAATCAGCATGAGTTCTTGCCTAGCCTTTCTGCAGAACATACATATTACCCTTGTTCCAGAAGGGAGGTTTATCTGGAGTTTGCTGCTTTATAGTATTTAGACATATACAAATTGTTGCGTATTCTTTTAATGAAAGGAGTAGAAAATCTCTGAAGGAACATAAATTTCACTTCCAGGCTAACAGGAATGAGTTCCCATTTACTCTTTAGTTTCTGGTTTTGTAATTTTGATTTCTCCATCCACGGTAATAACCCTAGAGATCTGCTACGGAGAAGGCAGGGGATTTTAGTAATTGAATGGTAAAAGACTTTGCTTGCCGTTAGAGATAAGTCTGTAACGCACTGAGCAGATTCCCCAGGGCATCACAGCAATTGAGGAAAAAATTTGGGTACTCAGTAAAAATCACATAGGAAAAATACCTGCAGAGACCATTTCCCTTTTGGAATGAGACTGATATATCCCACAAGGAATGATACGAGATTTGATGCAAGCATAATCTCTTTCTGTTCACCCTTAAAGAACTTTTTGGGAAATAAATATAACACCACCCTCAGGACAAAGCAAGAGGGCCACAGGAGATGGCCACAGATTTGTGCACAGCAGAACTGGTCTGATGGGACTCAGGTGGTTGGAAACAGAGCTGTAGCAATCGCTGTAGCAAAAGCAGCTCCCCAGGAAACCCTAATACATGAATTTCAGACAAGTAATTCTGCCCCTGTGTGTGCCAAGGAGCTTGGCTGTCAGGCTGCTCATCCAGAGTGACACTCCTGTGGATCTAACTCACCCCTGTGGGCTCTGAGCTCTTAATCATGGACTGTCCTCTTTGGGGAGCGTGAGAGAAGCCCTACTTGATATAATAAAGGCAAGAGACAAGCTGACTGGGAGCCTTTGGAAAAACAGAAGTCTCTGGCTCTTCCATTGGGTTATCTTCCCACTTGAAAGTGAGGGGCTAGGTCTCAGCATCCACTCTCCCCTATTTTGCCCCAGTTTACAATCTGGCCCCTAGTTATTTTTGGGAGGTGCAGGGAAAAAGAGGGACTTTCATAGATCTAACCTCTCTGCCAATGAGTGTGTAGGGACTTGGTTAAATATCTGATTCCATTAAAGACAGAATTGAGCTAAGTGAGAAAGGGAAAACATTTAGGAAGGTGAAGAGGAATTTCCTTAGGGTATCTGGGAAGAGCACCTGCCTGTGACACAGACTGTGATGCTCTTGATACTCACCAGGCATAGCAGGACTGGAAGAAGGGAGTGAGGAAGAAGATGCCCAGATAAGGGTCCATGTGAAATGTAAAATCCAAATAAAGAGGGAGAAAGGAGATCCTAAAAAAACCCCAAACTTGAGTACCACCACCACCAGAGAAAAGGAAAAAAAAAAAAAAAAAAAAAAAGAAGCACAACTAATTTAGGGAAGGGATGGAGTTATTTTCCAGCCGGCAGTCCTGGTGTGATGAAGAGGGGGATGTCTCCTGAATCCCACCTTCTGCAAAGGATAACCAATCCTAAAGTAAGAGCTAAAGGGGGCTGGTGAAATGGAGCCGCAGAACTTCCTAAGAAGAGATTATCTACTTAATTAAAGATTTTTTTTTTCCCCTAAGTCCTTCAGCCAATCAGGACTCAAGTGCCAGAGAGAGATTGAACTGATGAAAAGAACACCCCAGGTTCCTCGAAGACAAATGCACCACGAAAGGGATAAGAGGGAGGGAAAAGGGGGGGAAAAGAAAAAAAGAAAAAAAAAAAAAAAGAGAGAGAGGGATAAAGAAAGAGACAGCAAATCCCTTAAAGTAATCACTAGATTCAATCTCCACCAGCACTGCCCTGGCTCTCCATTCCCGGCAAAGGCAACTGGAAGGGCTGCTTTTGAAGTGTCCTCTCCTCCTCTTGCCTTGGAGACACTGCTGAGCTGGGGTGCACTGGGTGCTCTGGGGTGGGAGGATTGGGTTCAGGCTGTCTGCATCTGCTGCTTGGGTCACAGATATGAGATCATTGTCTCTGCCTCAGTCTCCCCCAGAAGTTTAAGGAGGATCAGGGCCAGTTCCTACCTCCATCTGCTTCTCCTTCATCATGGTGACCTGCTCTTTTTCCTAGCTCCTGTTTGCATCAGGCCATCCTCACCACAGGAGAAAGGCCTCTGACTAAGCCTTCCTATTCCCCCTTAATTTTTTGCTTTTGGCATTTCCTATAAAGTCCATGGGAGGGGGTCTTTGGTTTGGAAGGGTTAGCAGTCTCTCACTAAGGGCTTATCCCAGGCCAACAGCTGTTGGAGCTACTTAGAAGTGCATCCAGCCTATGGCAGCTGCTCACATGGGACATCCCAGTTACTGTCACAGCACCCACCACAGATACCCTGACTGGCCCTAAATAAACATGACCAGTTGTATCACCATGTCCCAAAGCCATAGGAAGAGCTTCTCCATACTATGCAATTGAATTTTGTGCTGTGGACGTGATCAGCCAAAACATGGGCTGAGATCAGTCAAATTCATTTCATCCAGGGCACAGCCACCAAGCAGAAGTGCTGGACCCAGGCAGGATTTGAAGAGGACTGAGAACATGTGGCTGAGCCATCAGTCAGGGCTGGCAGGAGGTAGAGCTTTGCTTGGGGATACTTCAGGTGGATGAAAGTCCCTCCTGGGTTGCAGAGTCTCAGGAAAGGAAAGCTGCTGAGCAGAGATTTGCTCTCCGATGGATTTTGGCTGTCTCACGCTGAGCCCAGCTGTGCTCAAGTCAGGGAGCCCTGGCCAGGCACAGCACATAGGACACTGCTGGCAAAACACCACCTTTGCCCAGAGCACTGCCTGTCCAGCCAGGGCACACCCTCACCCCAAGGGTGGCTAGGCAGTTTCTGAGCACCTAAAGAAGTAGAAAATTCCGGGGGCCACAATTTATCCCAGGGCCAGCTGTGCCCCCAGCTGTGTTCTGTTACAGCAAGACTGGTGGTATTTGCACTCATTAAAGCCCCAAGTCCTGGAGCCCCAAGCATTTTAAAAACTAAGGTGTTATGTATGCTGAGAAAAACCTTGAGAATTTGTCTAGTAGAAGATAAAACCCCAAAAACTGAAAGGTGAGGGAAATGAGCCCTTTATTTATTCTTAAATTATTTTTTTAAGAATACTATTTTAAATTATTTATTATATTGAAACAAAATTTCAGTGCTGTGATGTTAAGCACGGTTTAATGGTTTTGGTGGTTTAATTCAAGTAGTGGAGGTAGCTGTGCTCCCCCTCCCAGGCTGTCCTGTACTCGCTGTAGAGAGCAGCTGCAGAGGCTGATGCTGCCTCAGGGGAGCTGAGGGTCTGCCAAGGGGCTCAGTCCCACTGAGACAGCACTGGTGAGATGCAGGAGATACCACCATCCTGCATTTGGCAACTCTTTCTGATGGTAGAAAGGGGAAGACTTTTCCGTTGTGTCTTGTAAGTCTCCAACTGTCTGCTTCAGGATTCTTGAGCTGGAGCTTTCACATTTCTCAGGTCCGGCAGCAACAGCAGTTTGAAATCATGCAACACTTCAGACATTTCTTGACCAATTGGAAAGGAAAGATACCATTGGGTTCACTGGGGTGAGCTGTTTTTGTTACTCCCTGACAAATTAAGTAAGAAGATTACAAAAAGTAGGAAAAAAGTAATAGTAGGTGGATCCAAAACAAACAGATGCAATTAATTGTTTTTATTAACTGTTGCAAGAGACACCCAGGCCTTTCTCCAAGCTCACAGAAGCACCAGCTTCTTTGGAAACATCAGCCTCTTCTGTCAACATCTAATTCCAATTAAAAGCAATACTCACTTTCCTGGAAACAGGCCTGTTTCTCAAACCAAAGAAGCTGGAGGCAAAGTCTGAAACAAAACTGTCCCAAACATGTTTCAAAGTATTGAATTACAGTTCTCAAAAGCTATTAAAAAGATTCTATGAAGCACTATCTAAAGAAATGAGATACAAAATTGTTTATCATGTTCCTCAAATTTTGTTATTGTTACTGACAGAAGCTCTATAAATTTACTAAATGGATGCAGGGAGAAGTAAAACGCATTTTATGGCCAGAACAGGTACCTTACCCCACTTGACCGCTGGCCAATACAGATCTCTTCTGACCTTTGCACTGAGTACTGTGATGTGTTTGACTATTTGTTCATTTCCCAGAATGGCAGGCAGGGCTTGAGGACAACAGCAGATAGAGAACCTGCCACCATCTGCAGTAATTACTTCCAGTTTATTTAAAAAAAGCCAACCAAACAAAAAAAACACAACAAAACCCCAAAACAAAACAAAAAACCCACTAAATTTTAGTATAATATGTCTAATTTCCAGAGTACAGAGAAAATCTGAACTGTCATAAAAGAACTTGTACAAGTTATCACAAAAGAGAAAAAGTGAAAAATAAGGCCTTTAACACTCCTGCTTCCTTCCACCCCAGTACTAGTGCCACAGATGGATTTGAAAAAAGAGGTTAAGAAGTGGGGGTAATAATTCCAAGTCTGGCTTACAGATATCTCAGAAGTTTCTTGGTGTCAATGCAAAGTGCTCAAAGAACAGATTTGTTAACCCAAAATGGGCATTAAAAAGGCCAAGAAAGAATCTGACATTTCTTCTGTTAAAAGATATGTAAAAGATATGAGATCAAAATAAAAGGAAATTAATCTTATCTAGGCAACACACAGAATTCAAACCTGAAAGGACTGAAATAGTCTCAGGAAGGTCCAGCTTCCAGTGCAGTAAGTGAATTTCAATTGTTTTGACTGTAGCTTTGCCTTTTGGACCAACTAAATGCATTTTTAATAGTGCCTAAAGTCTGTCAAAACATCCACCAGCACCCCAAGAAGGAGTATGTGCTGCTCACAGTCCTGTACTGGACATGCCCTGTGCTATTCTGCTTCTTCAGTCAAGTGGCTCCAGAAACAAAGCCAAATAAAGGCCGGGGAAATGCAGTAGCTTCCATGAGATCAACTAACATGCAATGGAAGCAAACACAGAATTTTTAGTGTTTTGGCTCTGAAAAGGCAGGAAAGGTGCTGGTGTGCCCAGAAGCCTCTCTGTTTATTTTTGTGTTTAACTGTATCAGTCTGAGATTGTGCCATTAAAGACAGTATTGACACACCAGAAGAAACCAACAGTGGTGTGACCTCTTTGCGGTAAGGTTGATTTTGTAACCTAGCACTGTTCCCCCACGCTGTTCTGTGCATGGGTGATGCACACAGAGCAGCCTCCTGTGAGGTCTGCTTGTGCTTTACCAGTACTGAGAGTATCCTCACATTTGTGGGTTCTCTGTAAGGTTCATGCAGGGACAGCTCAGTGGATCCTTGTCCACTTCAGTGAACAGTGGGATGGGACACATCCATCATACATCACAGGAAGTGACTTGACCTGAGGAAGCAGACCTGAGGAACCCAAGGAAAATCAACTTGGGAGCTGCTTAAACAGGCCCACTGTTGCACTGGAGACATACATTTTCTTTCCTTTTCAGGCTCTCAGTGCTCCCTTCAATATTATTATTATTGGGAATATTTGTAAACAAAACTACATTTTGAACTGTAAGAATGAAGAATTAAAAAGACTGCTCAGTGATATGCTTCAAACTCCTTTAGCTGAAACTGCAAGCTCTGCAAGAGCCCTAAATAACTCCTGCTAACTTACAACTGGATCTCCTTCACCCAAGTCAGTTTGTTTGGCTCTAGTGCAAAAAGACTGGTTTGGAGCTCCTTTTGTGAGGCTGACAGGAGGAGGTTTAGCTGAGGGATTTGTCCAACCCTGTGATTTTTTCATCTCTGATTTGCTATGCAGTCTAATGACTGTGCAGCTCTGGGTTACCCTGTAATTTGTCCCTCTGATGAGCCAGCCTGCCGTGTCAAAGCCGGCAGATGGTGCTCCCAGCCTGGCCTGCGCCTGGGCTGTGGCTCAGCACTCCTGTGGAAGAAGATCCCTGGATTGCACGGGTGCAGGGAAATACTGCTCTTCTAGACATGGCCATGTCCAGCACAGACAACAGGCTGTGCACAAGATCCAAGCTTAAAAATTTTCCTTTCCTCCTCCCTGTTTCTCCAAACCAAGTATCTTGAGGCCTCAGAGTAGGTAAAGTCCAAAGATGAGTGTGACTGGTTGTGTCATGGCAGTGGAGCTGCTGGTGGCTGTGCCTACAGCTGGAGGTCAGCAGTGCCATGGTGCAGCTGCCACCTGTGTGTGTACTTCCCACAGCCAGCCACTGTGGTGGCCGATGAGACCCCTACCAACACCTGGCCTTAGCTCAGGAACGAGCAGATGGTCCCCAGCTCTCAGCAGGAAGGCGGCTGTAAGGCTGTCAGCAGTATGCGCAGATCTGTATCCACACTTTCTCACTGATGTGCCCCTTAACAGGTCCTGGGACAAACCCCAAGATCAGGGACCAGCAAATCTGGCTCAGCTCTTCGCCCTACAACAGCAATGGAAACTGCACTGGGGTAAGTCCAGTGAGGTCCTTCCTCTTTTCCTACAGCTGACTATCATGACTAACCTTCTGCATTTATCTGGAATGAGTCAGACCTGTAAAATCATGAGACCAGCTTGAAAATAATACACAGTGCAAGCTATTTGTGTCCAAGTCTTTAATGTACTCTTGGGGCTTGTTTCCTCTGGAAATGGCAGAGCTGGGAACATGCTGTTCTCTTGTAAAAAGGCAAGCTGGGCTCCAGGCAATCGGACTTTCCAATGAACACCCAATGTCAAAAGGCTTGCCAGAAATTATGGGGGTAGTGACACTGAGCAGGCATACAGGGCCTCTCTGTGTTGAGCAAAACTTGCTGAGTGTGGGTCCAGGCTGTTTGCCTGAGAGATCTCACACGTTCAGTGTTTGTACATTAAAATACTGGATCCTTTTTGCTCTGTCCTTGGCCAAGAACTCCTCTTGGCCTTGCGTGTAACACTTGTTGCTACTCTTCACGTTGGGAGTGGCTGCATTTTAGTGGTGAACATCAGATCAGCCCATGGGGTGCGGTGGCTCCCAGTGAGCTATAAGGAAAGCTGAATCATTTCCCCATAAAACCCAGGGTAGAGGATCTGGCTCCAGCTCCAGTGTTCCCCAGTGTCATCTGCATTGACTAGGACTATTTCTTTTGTCAGAATAGTGAGCCAGTCCCAATAAATGGTGGTGATGATGATGATGAGCCTGGAGGCTGAATCAGGCAGCCAAGATGAAGAAACAGCTCCAAGATGGTCAGGATAAACTGGCACCACAAAATCTATCACCAATCCTTTGAAAATGCCATTGCTGGCAGAGCCACTATCAGGCTTTCTGTCACAATCTTAACACGAAGCACTTTTAATGATGGTTGTTGGGAAAATGTTACAGGCAGACTGTTGTTGGACAACCCTGGCCCCTTTTATAAGTGTCCCAAGAAAGAGGCATAAATAATAAAGCATCACTTTTGTTTGCCTGTTTGGAACAAGCCCCTTGGCTTTCATACTGCCAGCGTGGACAGGGTTTCACCACTGATGTGGGCCACCACAAAGAGGTGTTTTATTGAAGCACAACACTCTCTGAAGGAGATGTTTCTTTTCCCATCTAAAATGAACCAGATATTTCAGTTACAAGTTAAGAGCACAGTCTGTGTCCTAATCAAGATTTCCCCTGAGTCCTAAAAACCACAGATGCAGAGAGTGAGGGAAAGAGAATTGTGGCTAGAAATAATAAGCTTTTTTTGAGTGCCACTGTTGAATCACAGGTAGGAAAGAGGGCTCTGTGCTGTCAGGTGCTGCTGAGGGGAGTTAATACATGGTGACAAACTTTTGGCTTGTTATGTTCATTTGTCACAACTGACAGCAGTCAAGCCTACTTTGTATAAATCTTTTATAAAGTTGTTCTTGTCTCACCTCCATCAGTGCAGCATCCCAGGACCTGGGCTATTGAAACCTTTCAGTATACATATGAAGTGTCAGCTGCTGACTAGAGGCTGGTAACTGAGGCATGACATAGATAATGACTTGCCTAGACTCAGGCAGCCAAATGGTGTCTCATATGGTACACCTGAGCTGAAAACTAACCAGGACATAGCCTGCTAATGGTGAGAAGAGGGAGCTGAGGGTGCCCATCCAACAAATCACTGCTCAGATGGAGGGTACCCTGTAGCAGAAGGTGCAAGAACATGCTGGCTTCTGGCCAGAGGTTGCTGTGAGCTGAGACCCCAGTACATTGGGATGGCACTGCCTCAGGAGTACAAGAAGATTCTGTGTAAAATCAGCTCTTCCCAAACACTGGCTTTTATATGGGGACCTGTATCTGGTGTCAGAATGAAAATCAACATCAAAGTTTGCACTGGTTTCACATTAACATATGCAAAGTAGGAATGAGCCCTACTTTGTGGAGGACAAAGCATTCCTTGCCATGAGAGAAAGTGGCAAAAAACCCCAACCACCACATTAGAAGACACTATTTATATAGTTTCTTTATACAAATGTTCATATTTATCCAGCAGAGGGTGGTATTTTTTGGAATAGTGTACTTTACGTAGCTTTATCCTTACCCATCACCTCTGTGAAAGATGACCTAACTCCCAGACTTTGTGTTGTCAGATTGCAGTACCTGTTTGGAGACAGAGTCCAACCTTTCCTCTCCTCAGTTTTGAGAAATATGGCAACATAGTTCAGACTTCATGCCATCGGGGTGACCAAAGGGGAACCTAATTCAGACACATTACGCCTGCAGTTCCCTGTCCGACTCCAGGGTGGCGATGCTGCCTCAGCTCTTACTCCGGCTACTAATGCACACTATGCACTCTGTGAAGGGATTTTTTTATTAGCACCACTGGGTGTGCTGAAAGATGATTGCTTACAACCGCGGTCTGCCTGTTTTTGCTACATCTGAAGCCTTGCATGTAGCTGCTGCCACAGCCCTTACCTGCCCGTGGATTGTAACCAGAGGAAGAACAGAGTGTCCTAAGAAATTACATGTGTCTTGTTTCTGGGATGCTGTTTATTATGAGTATATACAGATAGGGTCAGTCATTGGTCGCTGGTTATGCTAAGAAGAGATAACAGATCCCACCCAGGACACAGGCTCTTCTAATTCCAGCTCAGCCTTTGATCATGGATAAATTATTCCTCTTTCGCATGCCTCAGTCTCTCTCCCCATTCAAATGTCTATTTAGACTCTAAGCTTTTGGAGACAGTGGGTGTCTCATAGCGTGGAGGTACAGAATGTAGTACTGATCCTGTACAGCACCCAGAACAATGGAGACCTTGATCTTGATGGCAGCCTTCACTCATTATCTTAAAAGAAGCATCCAAGTCTATATTTGAAACAATTTATCTGAACAATCCTTTGGCCATACTGACTCCAGATCAGACACATGATAAGAAGTGACAGAGGAAACTGTGTATGTAAAAGCATTTTATGTCTTTGAAATGACTGAAGATGTAACTTTTGCAGTGGGAGTGGAGGTGGGTGCCCTCCAAGTGGCAGCGCTGCACCTCAGACACAATGTATGTGCCATTTCCATTGCCTGCTAGAAGCTTTCTTCTGAGTAGGGAAAAGAAATTAACTCCAAGTCTTGGATCCCAAAGGGCAATTTTGTAGCAATTGTGGCTCTCTGCAGGGAGCAGCTCCTTAGAGAGCTGAGTACGACACTGGCACCAGAGAAGGAACTGGTTTCTCTGTTACAAGGGAACACTCTACCCATTTGAAGAGAGAGCAAAAGTACAGGTTTGAGGAGACTGGACCTTCCACCCCTCCTGTCCCTTTTGCATTTTTAAGTACACGCTAGAAGCACCACAGGAGATAGGAAGCATCAGTTCTTAAGGAAAACTCTCTTTTGACTAAAAAAATCTCACAAAGGACATTTTAATGAGGAGATTTTGATCATAAATAGTGTGAGGACCGTTAGTAGTGTTTCACTGTCCTTAAGAGAGTGAACTTCCCATCTTGTGTGGCAGAAGAGCAGAGCCCACAGTGTACCTTGCCTCCAAGAGTATGTCTTCCAGCTTTGCTGGGCTGCGAGGAGCAGATCTACCAGAGAGTGTATTTCATTGGTGTACTACTACGTCTCTTAACCAAGACATCAGTCAGTCATTCAAAAGACCTGGTAGTGCTTCCTTAGGCCAGTTTGGTGCCTTATGTGTCTCCTCTGCCCCAGCTCAATAGACACATATCCACGCTGTGCAGGATCCTCCTGGCAACACTAGGCATACCAAAGCAACAGTGAACCTCTGTTCCTCATTAGCCAGCCGCTTTCTATCCAAGCCTTGCTATTTTTATCCAGTTCAGATTTCTTCACTCCTTTATTAGATAAATAATGTGGCAATCTCTCAAATGTCTGGCCAAAGGCAAAGCAGTATGCAGTCATTTCTGGCCCTACTTCCAGAAATCAAATGTCATCTTGCTTGGTAAGCTGACCCCAGTAGCAGGTTCTCCTCTCAGAGGAAGCATCTGGATATCATGACTCTATCAGCATTTCCACTAAACTAGGGGTCTCTTTCCCCTTCTCTCCCAAAACAACTGCATTAATGATGTAGTAGAGGAGAATTCAGCAGCATTCTACCATGTCCACCATCTTCCCAAACACCAAAGGAGCAAGTGCCTTATGTGCCTCAAGGGAGATTTTAGGACCTCCAAAAAAATCACTCAGTCCCCTGAGATTTCTACCCTCAATGTTGCAACAAATGGGAACAGTGTCCAGTGCCCTGTCCTCTTGTGACCTTACCCCCAGTGTGCCCTAGATGTGTACCTCTCATTGAGAGCTGAGTGACTCTTCTGGCTTGGACCACCAACAGACACAGCTGGGGCTTCATCTGAGGTGTGTCAAAGCACACACATTCAAAACGTGCTAAGCCCTATAATAACAGGGAGAAGGGGGCCCCAAATATGTTGTTTGTAGCATCAGCTAAATGCTAATTTGGAGCTGGTTTTCCTCCCACTTTGCTGGGCTGTCTTGACAGAACAAAAGCCAGAATTCCTGAGGAACTAGCAATTACTACCAAGTTTCCAAGAGCAAAACTCAGAAAACATCTAAAAAAACCCCCCAAACCACCAAAAACAAAACAAAACAAAAAAACCCCAGTCATAAAAATCTCTGGTTTGTGAAAAATAAACAGAGTCCCTTCCCTCTGAAAACTCTGCTTCACACTGTCTTTGGTAGGATTTCCAAAATCGCCTGTGTATAAAAGCCTTGGGCTGGGTGTCCTTTATGCAAGGCTAAGATGGTGGATCATTCTCTTATGGTCAGTCAAATATGTTAATAAATTTCTTTCAGGCCTAGTTAGGGGCTCAGCCTGTGCGTTTTAGAGTTTGTACTGAAAGTAGCACAAGGTGGAAACTATTCTGCTGAAAAAAGGTAGACTGACCCCCACTGAACCTCAGCTATGCTTTATCCCTCCTTTCAGGTAGGGGGATATCTTGGGAATAGAGGGCAGCTGAGCAGTTGGACTTTCCTATAAAAGGAGATTATGGGGGTAGAACTTCTGGAAGACTGGGGGATGTGGGTATGTAGGGTATTGATGATATATGCTAGGGAGAGGGTGAGTTGCAGCAAAACTGTAATGCAGGTTTGGAGATTAAGCCTCAGAAATTCTGTGGTTTAGGCCATTGTTTAAGGCTGGCAAAGCAGCTGCTAGAGAAAAGGGGAAACAGATCAATTTGAATACTACTTATTATAACTGGTAGTGTGGAGGGGAAGGGGAGCAAAGCAATGCATGGCCTGCTCTCAGGGAGGGAAGCACATTTGGTTGAGTAGAGACCTATCTTTTTTAATTCCCCCTTGTTTCTATCTCTTTTCTGTAATTAGTTATGCTCTGGATAGTGTAAAGGAAACTTTACCACTCTGATACTGGGAGCCTGAAGCAACCCTGAGGCCACAGAGCCTATAAATGTTTCTGAGGGTTCAGGGTCTCCTGCTGTTGTAGAAAGCAGTGCCCTTGTCCCTAGCCTTACATGCAATGAAGGCTTGTGAAAGTCTCTCTTCTGATGATATGGCAGTCTGACCTCCCATGTGGCCTTTCTCTACTTAGTGTTGGGATATCATCAGGGTCTAGAAGTTTATGAATTACTCCTGGGGACAGAGCTGCTGCTTTAAGTGCCTTTGTTCCCTCTTCCAGAGGCACAGGAAAGCTATGGTTTTTAGGTCTCTGAACATCTTAGTTGTTCATTGGTAGGCTCTTCCCTATGCCAGAGCAGGTCTGCTGTGGGATCTCTTTGGGCAAGCCAGGAGTATTTCTAGCTGATGACCTCTCAGATACTGGGGTGGAGGGGCAGAGCTCCAGAAATTGCCATCAGAGGTGCTGGAGACTGAGGCCATCCTCAGATGAGGTCTGTCACTGACCTGCTATCTTTGTTGGGTGATGTCATTCTTAGTGAAGGTTGGTGTGCTGGCAGTGCCTGGTCAGGACATTTCACTGAAGTAACCCCTTGTTCCTCACGTGTCAGAGAGTGTGGAGGTGCATCAAACAGCCATTTGCCTGGCACCACTCTTATCTGAGAGTCACTGTTCTCAGGTTTCTGTGCTCAGCCAAAGATTTGGCAACTCCCTAGTGCTTGTAGCCAAACAGAAAATCCGGCACTCGTCTTAGTGACCATGTCCCTGCAGTGGTTGACAGAAACTGGTCTGAGGGAAAATGAGAGTTTGATCTTCAAACAATGTCCATTGGGACCCCTACTAGATCTGAACAGCTATCATATCTCTGCTATCTGAAAAGGTACTAAGCTGAAAGGCTACCAGTGGCTATACCCCTGCTCTTTCATCACTAGGCAAATAAACAGTTTGCAAATCTTTTCATTAATTACTGATGTGAATTTTTTTAAAGGCTTTTGGGCCTGCAATTGACTTTCTCCTTCATTTGCAAAAAGATCTTAGTCAAGGTTGCAGAGTCAAATCCAACTGCTCTGCCAAGCCTTTGGCCATACAGGATAGGTCCAGTTATTCCTTTAATGGGTGCAGCAGGATCACAGGCTGCAGCAGGGGTTTGTTGCATAGGGCTAGGTGCAGTGGGGATTAGTAGTTCTTGTGAAGAAAGAATAGGAAGATATGGAAGATATGGAAGAGGTTGCTCAGCTGATCAGTGGCAGAGTGTGAATGAGCTCCAGTTCATATTTTATGCATCATGGGGGAAAAAAGCACATTTTTAAAATTCTCATTAGACTTTTACAGGGGTAAAGGGGAGTTGGAAATTTCTGCCCTATTGGTGGAGAATCTGATATGCTCACCATGATGCATACAGAGCCAGACCAGAGACACTTCTCTGAGGGGAAGGAATGGATGCAACTGGGGTTTAACTTGAGTAGGTGTATAAATTACCTCATACAGGTTCCCTTGCTTGTAATTAATTTAAGTCCTAAAGTGATGGGATTTAATATTAGTGTTCTTGCTGGCTCCCCTCTGGCATTTCTGGCAATATAGCCTTGGAGAACTCTCACTTGATACCCTAAGGCTTTCTAAATGCCACAAGAGGTGACATCTGTTTAGGCTGCGGACAGCAGCAGTGGGGAAGCTTTAGAGGGCACTGGAGCCATGCCATCAGCTGCCACACTTGCTGGTGCACGGGAAGAGGTGAAGGCATGTTGCATTCTGAGGCTTCTGCTAGCAGTGTGGGATTTGACAATGTTTTGGCACTGGTAGAGAGGATTAGAAATTAGTTCCTCTAGCTCTACAGGTGCTTACACCCCAAAGGCTTTCCTTAAAGTCTGAGGCACAAGTGGAAGAAACAAAGCTAAGCAAAGTTTTCAGGACTGTCTCAGCAGGACTGATATCACCCATTTCACACAGATGAAAGAGATTAGAGGAAAAACGAAAGCAAGAATTGAGAACATTGAGTGAGTAAAAACTCATTACTAATATCATTAAAGCATAGCTGAGCCAGCTCATTGTCCCTGTTCTTCAACCACAAACTATTTGGCTTCTTTCACTTGAGCACTAAACAAATCCAACAGCTGTAAGCAATGTGTAGGCTCAGGAGGTCCCACGGCCTGGGGGGTCTTCTTTTGCCCTCAAAATGAGGTGCTGGGCACAAAAGCAAACATTTCATTATCTGCCCATGCAGGCAGGTGACAGTGGGAAGTCAGCTGCTGATTGCAAATGTTTGCTGACCACAGCTTGCTAGCTCCAGCTGCCAGCACCCAGAAAGCTCTCAAAGCCAGAACCTCATCAGTGATGACAATGGTGGGAGAGGGGAAACACTGGAAAAACTCTGTTGCGTGTCTTAATAAATTATAATGTTGCTGATATCAGTGTGCTGGTACTGAAGGAGTTACTGGAGGCAATAAGCTCATCAAGCAGGAAGTTTTGCTTGAATGGCTGGGCACGAGCTAGCACTGTGCTTGTGCTGGCTTGAAGGTCAGGTGTGCATGAGGGATTTCAGTGATCAGGCTGAAACAGCACCAGAAAATCTGGAAGGAAATTTCATCTGTCAAAGCTTTTGTTTGTTTAGTTTAATCACTCTCATCATGTTTTGGACAGAGAGTTTTGAAAATATAACCTAGTGGCAAGAGACTGCATTTGATTCTCAGGTTTACCATGAATGCTCTGGGCTGCCTCTTGCAAGGCAGCTCTGTGCCTATATTTGTAGATGGGGATTTTGCCTCTTGGGTTATAAACTCTCTATGGGGATGAGCTGCAAGATTGTGTGATCTGCTCATACCTTTCAGTACTTACCTGGAAGGAGTGCTTCACAGAAGGTGAGGTTATTGGTAGTTATTAAAAATAGAGGTCCAGATATAATCTGGCTGTTCTACTGTTCTTCTATAGCATCTTCAAAGCATCTGCTGCTGGCTGTGGTTAGTCAGAGGATACCTTTGGCCTGACAAAATAAAGCTAGTTTTGTTGCAATAGGTAGTCAAACAACCTCACATACTTTTTATAGATGGAAAAATCTGGCTGTTGCTTAATTGGAGGTACAAACTTCAGAGCCCTGGAGAGATGGGAATGCAGATTACCTGGAGGCAGATTAAAAGGGAGGCTTATTAAGATAAATTGTCAGAGGTCTCATTTATTTGCAGTAGTGTGACTTCCAACACTTGTTACTCTTCTGCTTTAGAAGTGATGAGCTTGCACAGATTCTCTGGACATCTGTGGAAGGCACAAGGCATGTGGAGATGCTTTAGTAAAACAGCAGACTCAAGCAATGCCCATGTTTGCAGAGTGACTAAGTGGCAAAGTTGGGTCTGCCAGTTCATAGTCCCCAGCCATGCACTGAAGCATGAAGGGAAGACAACATGTGGGTGTTGAGCAGAAAGCACTTAGCTGCTTCTTACGTGGAACCCTCTCCTTTTGAACAGATCTTGCCCTTACAGACATGCACGTGGTTCCTGTCAAGTCCCTCCACAGAGCTGAATTTTACTGAATATACAGCCAAATATATAATTTGGCTGAAAATGGCTGAATTTTCTATAGCATATTTCTGAGGGAGGAACATGTTCCCCACAGCCACCAATTCTCTCTGGCAAACAGTAGCATGTGTTTCATTGGGCTTTCCACAAACCATTTCATGGTTTGTTTTGTCACAGAACCTGTCCTGTGCTAGCACTGTCTGTTCTAGCTGGATCTGCAGGTGCCACCATGAAGAGTTATGCGTGCCACACTCTCTTTAACGTGTTTTTCCCAAACAGGTAGTATAAGGTCCTATTTTCTTTGATATGGAATACTCTTGGGGGAAAACTCAGATTACAACTGCTATTCCTTAAAATATCTTATTCATCAGCTGCTGTTAATAGAATCAAGGTGTTATTAGTAAAGCAGATAGCTATTCACACAACACATCACTCATTCATGTTCACTCTTAGCGGGAGCAGCCATCAGAAGGCCAATCTCAGTGTGAATGCTTGGAAGCAGAAGGTCATCCTGACTCACCACTGCCTTCTGGGCAGGTCTGCAGAAATTCCTTCAGAGGGCACTTTGTTTCACCACCTGCATAAGTAACTCTGTATTCTTAATCTGTGTAGAGCAGCTGCTGCCCTCCTGGGTGTGATCCAAGTTATAAAACCTGTTGCAGGTTCTAATGTGTGCTGGCAGCCTTGTAGAGCATTAAACACTGGTGGTCTCAGTTTGTAATTTCTTGCAAATTCACGAGGATTAGTTATCTCTGAAGCTTATCAGCCCCTAGGAAACTTTCACATAATATCTTTTGGCATATATCTGTCTTGACTTCATCCTGTAATATTTCCTGGTAACTATTTCCCCATCTGAATCTATAGAAGCATACAAACTTGTACAAAGGGGGCGTCTATGATACCAGGAGATAGTATTTAACTGGGATGGTGGTGGAACATGCATGTCCTCTGCAGTATATGTGATACTGTGGCCTAAGGTGGGCTCAAATTCATTTGGAACAAGCTGGATGGATACCAGTACTTGGGCACACTGATGCTGTCATCTTCCCATGGATGGAGTTGACGTTTACCTACTCCAACTGGTTTAAGAGCCTGTATGTGACACATAGAAAGACTCTCTGCCACAGCTCCTCTTCATGTTTTGCAGACTGGTTGGGGTTCCCCTGGTGATCCAGCTCTCAAACATGGAGCGATGACCTCCTCTGACAGCTGCATTGTAACGCCCAGCATGGTGAAGAACAGAGTTCCCTGCAGACCCTAGGAGGGTTAGGGAGGAGCAGTGTAATTGTGTAGCACCACCTAAATATCAATTTACATCTCTGCCTTATGTGGGAACTTATCAGAGCAGGATGGCCCAAGCTTTCAAACCAGGAGAGAGCTCTGTGGGATCCCAGCCATATGGTATGCAGTGCTGGTTACTCATGAATAGGTTTGCTTGGGACTTTCCTATATGAGTGGTTAATGAGACAGTCTGCTCCTTTAGCAGGTCTCAATCTGCCTCCTTTTTGAGCACCACTGGCTCACACTGGTGCCTTTGCTAGTGCTTCTGGTTAGCTTTCAGATGAGTCTTGGTCTTCTGCTGCTGAAAGAAAAAACCCTATTCCTGGCTGCACAGCAAGCATCTCCAAAGAAGTCTGAGCTGTAGATGGTGCAGAGCTGGCCAGCCTGAATGTAAAGCCAGCAGCTAGCTGGCGTTATCATCTTAGGTGCCCACAGTGAAGGAAAAGGGTAAGTGCTCTGACATTCTTCCTAAATCCAGCCTTGCCTTTTCACCTCCATGGAGTCTGGCCCTCTGAAGAGGCTCCTGCCCTGAAAAGCCAGAGTGGATGGGAATAAGGGTTGGGTTAAAGGAGCACTGAGATAGAGAAGTTTGAGGGTTCCTATCACCATTACATGAGCCCTTCCCTACTGCAGGATCCCTCACATCTTGTTCCCTGTCTTACCTGGAGGGCTGGCTTTCAGTGCAACTGCAGCAGACCCAGTGGATCTGATCTATCAGCAGCCTGATGCTCTGATCCACATTACAGCCAGCAGCAGGGCAGCCAGGATGCATGGGGGAATCCGACTACTGTAACCAGGGAAACAGGAGTAGTGGGCTTTTCAGGAGGAACCAAAATGGAGAAACATTCTGAACTAGTAAATTCATTCACCACATAGCACAGTGAAGAAAACTGAGAGGGTTGTGCTGCTGTGTGTGACAGCTGACTGTGTAGCTATTCCTGTGATGGGGGAGGTGAAGTCAGCAGGTGTGCAGGTTAGCATACATTCCATGTCTTTCCCTTGCTGGCATTTTCTGTTAGTTTTCGACAGCATTCAGAAGTCCCACACACAATTATAAATTTAAAACATGTGGTAGCTTGTGTATCATATGATAAAAAGTATAAACCAGCAGGAAAGTGTGAAAAGGCCATACTGAAATGTCAGTGAAGCAGAGTCACTAGCTCTGGATTTAAGTGCTAAGTGAAGTGCTACAGGTTGTTTCACAAAGCCGAGTTTCTTACCCAGCTTCATTTGGGAAATCAGAGGCACATGCAGCCCTTCTTGACAGACTGTGCTCTGCACTGACTTCACTGGGGGTTTGCAGTGCCAAGTGCCTTCTCTTCTTTATTTATTTGTCACTGTCATAGACACCCTGCCAGCCACGGCAACTAAAGCATTTGTTATCAGTCATGCCCTTAAACTGGAATTAGCTCCCACCCACTTTTCCCTGACGGTTCAGTCAAACAGCTCTTTGGCAGCCAGGTTATTTCTCAGCCTCTGCTGCTGGTTTCTCTGCAATGGTACTCTTGTAATCGCTATCTTGCAGTAAGAACATTTTTGTATCAGTGTCCCTATCTCCCCCAAAAGGAAGAGCTGCTTAACCCTGTCCTCTAAGCCACGGAAACGCTATTTGCAAATACACCAGGAAGGAGGCACTTTTTCAGTCGTTATAAATCGGAGCTTTTACTGGGAGGTGCCTTATCTATGCCAGCTAGTCTACAGTATATCAGTACTTTACACTGAGGATGAGGGTAATTGTCTTTAAGCTAACTCACTTTCTAAGTGAGCACTGTTCTTGTTCACTGCTGCACTGTGGCCTCCTCATGACCAGGAATCAGTTCTTTCTCTGCAGTAGTCTGCTCACAGAATGGAATTGAGTGCATTTAATAAGATAAAGTGTTCTGAAGTGGGGTTTGTGTTAAAGATGCAATACCTGATCACAGACTGATCTTATAAATATTTGCTATTTTATATGCCTGGAGCAGTCTTATGCATTTAAACAATGATAGTGAACAGCAAGCACATTTATAAGGATGTGTGTGCTACCATCCTTGTGCTAGAGTTGATGTCATGAGGACAGGAAAGCTCTTGTCCTATCTCTTGGGGACCAGAAGAAGTTGGAGTCCATTGGCACTGACACCACACACTGTGCCCAGGCAAACGTTTGGGTAGGAAATGTCTGTATGTGCTGGCCACATGGGAAGGAGCTGTATCTTGAGGGTGCAACTAAAGGGCAAAGAGGCTGAGCTTAGAGCTCTCCTGTGCCCCAGCTTAGTGGCTCTGCTGCTGCATGGCAGAGCAGTACTGGGCAGGAGATGCAGAAGTGTTTCTCCAGCCAAACAGAAATCTATCACAGCACGGCCCATAGTGCAGCTGAATGAAAGTAACTCACCAGGGCAGGGAGAACTCAGCTAAGGGCTTACTGACAAAGATGTGTCAGACAATTAGTGATCCTTGCAGTATGTCCTGTACCTGCTCAGATAGAAGAAGGAGCTGACAGTAAGAATGCTGTTAAGAAATTAAATGTGTCCAATTCTCATGGCAGAAGCATTTATTATCAGTCTGTGCTTTCTGTTAGCTCGAGGCATCCAGATAAGGATGAGGGCATAGAACAAACTAGGAGAGCTGTGCCTCAACCCATCAATCATTCAAAAGCTTTATGTATTTAAATGTGCAATTGGAACTGATTTGAGTCTCTTGAGAAAAAAACCTCTGCATGCATCTCCTGGGATAAGGTAGTTGAGCTTCATTGTTTCAGTGTCTTTCATTGCACAGGAGTTTTGTTATGGCAAGGGTTTCTGTAGTGGCAAAGGATGGGATACTGCGCTCTGGTTTTCCTCAAAGACTGAGGGATGGCCTGAGGACCTGCCTTGTGAACTTCAGAGAAACAGGAATGGCTGAACTCTAAGTAAAGCAGGTAAGATGGAAGGTTTCTATGACAGCTTTTTGTCTTAAAACATCCCTAACCATGCTCTGGCTTCCCTGTGCTGGATGTGGAACATGAAGACTTTTGTCTTCATGAGACTTTTGTCCTCCACAGAGGACAGCAGAAAACCTGGGAAGGAGGTAAATTCCCAGTTCCTGGAGGATTAAGAGACCTGCACATCATCACGTAGTCATCACGTAGGAAGTCAACAGCAGGGTGGGAACCAAACAAATTCACTCGTAGTGATTCAGACTAGAGGCTGGCTCAGCCCATATAAAACTGCATCATCCTTCTGACTGGATAAATTCCACTGAGAGAGCCACCTGCCAGCAGAAAATGTGGTCATCATAATTGAAACACTGTTTGAAACCAGAAGGAGAAAAAAGATGTTCTGGACATTTTGAAATTTCCTGGTTTGGGTATTTTCAAAATGAAGTGCTTCTATATGTTGCTTGGAAAAGACTCTTCATCTGTATTTGTGTGCAAAGGTGGTGATCTTATATACTATTATGTGGAATGGAAGGAGTCAAATCAAAGACAAAGGAAGGCAAACACTTAAGGCTGAAACTGCCTTGTGAGCAATCAACCACACAAGAAAGCTGGGAGCTTTTTGTCTGTTTTCAGATAAATCCAACATTTTTTGTAAAGTTTTCCTTCAATTTTTCACCTTTCTGAATCCAAATTAAAGCTAGTTGTGAAACAAAAATTTCCCTTTTTGATGCTTCTCTTTTATAACCTCTTATGCTCTGCCAGCATATGACTCAGCTTAATTGGCATTGGAGAGACTAGAGACAAAGAAAAAATCTCCTAAACACAGATAATAAATCCCACACAAATATTAAAACAAAGCTACTGCTAATCACCCCCAGTAGGAAAAAAACCCAAAAGTATGCTTATATGTCAAGTGCATTTCAAATTTCCAGTAATTCTTGGGGCATTTGAAAACTCCTTAGCTTCAAACAAGGAAGCTTAGTCATAGGCCAAAGCCACCAAAGTGCATCATATGACATGTTTCTCACTCTGAGCACTCAGAGCCCATGCTTAGAGTTGAGGGCTCTCCTCATTAATATCCAGGTGTGGAAATCATTGCACCAAACTCATGATCTAAAAGACAGGCATCCAAAAACCAATCCAGGTATCCGTATATAGAAGTTACGGATGCACCACCAGCAGATGATTCACCCTTTTCTAAAGCAGGTACCTCAGACTGCTGCTGTGAGTCACTGTGAGCACCACCTCCGTGTCTCCCCTGACTAGAGGATGCTTATTTAACCAAAGTGGATTTCACACATGTTTAAAATTGCTGAAGCTAATTGAAACCTGTCCCCACCATCTTTGCCCTATGAAAAGAGACACATGAATTCTGAGTCATCTTGAAAGACTTTTGGCTGAAGGGGGATAGTGGACAGGTGAGTGAAGAGCCTCCTGATGTTCCACACCTGCTTGAGGTGAGAAAACATCTTGACCTCAGTCACAGTTGTAGTCGTTCAAGGCTTTTAAAATAATTATCTTGTTTTTCTAATGATGCACTTACCAGTGACCACCCAAGAACAATGTATCCAAGCATAATTTCTTTGGGATTCAGGATCAGGCTAAATCTATTTTAGCTGATAATATGGTAGTAAAATGCATGATATTTGACTCACCAGTACGTAATTAGGCAACTCAAAAAGACAAGGAAGAAGAGAAATATTATGATTGTGTAAGTCTCTTCCTGTTTCTGAACATTAAATGTCACATGCAAGAAGTCACCAGAATTATGTGATTACCTTAGAAATTTTTAATTTTATATAACTGTGTAAATGTGACAGAATATTAGACCTCTCTGTAGATGAAGGAACACATAATCAGGATGATTTTGTCAAAATGACAACTTCACTTAGCATATAAGGTGCCTGAAGGTCATAGGTATTTTCAAAAGGGATAAGCATTTCTTCTGTTTGAGTGATAAAAACCACAGTTTTGTAAAAAGCTATTTTAGGACAACTGAAAAAAAAAAAAGTAAAGCAAACAGCTGTGTTTGTTACAAAGCCAAAGTGACATGTAAGAGCTGTCGTCACTGTGTTCTCTATTATGAAATACTATTTGTTCTGCAAAGTGTTGTATCTTTCCATGCAGTTTAAAAATAAATACAAGACACAATTTTACAAGGTTTTGGGGGTTTTTTTTCAGTTAAGAATTAACTGAATAAAAGTGAGCGAGGATTTGATTATTTTCATGTAATGCCATCTTTCAAAATACAGTTACAAAACTACCAGATGGTAACACAGTTAACATTTATATGCATGAAAATCGTACTTTTAAGCCCCTCTCCCAAATCTAAGTATTCCGCTTTATGAGCGATACTTTCGTGTTATTTATGTATGTATATATAGGTCCGTATTTGAGTGTGACTACATGTGTCCACACGCATACTGAATTACAATGTTTTGCCTTCCGGACTTTTCTACTGTCTTTTTAAAGCTGATGCCGGAGCTCATTTTTAAACACGAGTTGAAGTGCTCGCATTTCCCACGACTCCGGCATCTGGCGCTTATTTTGAGACAGTCCAGCGAGGGCCAGGGGCGGGGCTGGGAGCTGGGAGCTGGGAGCGGGGTCGGGCAGGGCCGGAGCGGGGCCGGGCGGCGGGGCGGGATTGGCCCGGCGCGGTCAGGCGCCGTGGGCTGTTGCACACACGCGGCTCCGGGCCCCAGTGCCCGGCAGTAACCCCGGGGAAGCCCAGCCCACTGCGGGTGTTCCCCCCGATGCCGGCCCTGCACCGGCAGCTGGCCCTGGCTGTGCCCGGCCTGCCCGCCTACGAGGGCGCCTGCCTGCGCCGGGGCCCGCGCTGCCCCCACAGCCCTGCCCTCACAGCCCTGCCCTGGCAGCCGCGGGACGGAGCGCTGCCGGCCCCCGGAGCAAGAGCTCCTTCAGGGGCTGGGCTGAGGCGATTGGCCATTCAGCACATGCCACTCCATCCTTCGCTCTGCTCTGCGGGGCTGCTGTGGTGCCATCTCCTCCACGTGCTCGCCTGGGACTTTGTTCCCTCTTTCCGAAAGTCCCCACGGGCTGGTGAGGCCCGTGTGGAGGGTCAGCAGCAGCTGGTGCATTCTCGCTGCGTTTGGAGTGCATGGCTCCGAGCAGAGCTGGTACCCAGTCCTGCTCCTGGGCAGCTCCTGGGGGGATTGCTGCTCTCCCTAGGGCACCCTCCCCGGTCCTGCTCCCAGGGCCCTGGGCTGGACACACTGGGTTCCCCACAGCTGTGTTCACTGCATCCCACCCCTGGGGAGTGAGTGGATTGCAGCTGGAACCTGGTTTCTCCTAAGGATCACGTTGGCATCTTCTGCATGTTGTGTTCAGAGCAAAAAGATGCAGCAAACTCTCCCCTGATAGCCTGCAGTCCTCCCGGCTCTCCCTCCCTTGGGTCTGAACAAGCAGGCACTTGTTTGCCTGCTCTCTCCTACCCAGCAGAGCTGGCTTGTACATTAACTCTTCCTTTCCCTCTCCTTCTCCAGTGGGTGGGAGATTTTCAGAGGAGCAAAGTTGGGGTGCACTGGAATTGCAACCCAAATGTGCAGATTACATAGGAAACCAGGAATGATCATGCATGAAATACTTCTAGGCAATGACCTAAAATGCTGAGCTGGCACTGCTGAAGGGCTTGATAGTTTAGGAAAACATATTTTGGGCAGGGGATTTAATAACAGTCTTTAACCAAGAGGGAGAGGTTGCGATTGGAGTTGCACTCACGAAATCCAGACAGAGGGATCATTAACTTTATTTTTAGGCTTGGCTGAATAATCAGGAGTTTTGAAGACTTGACTTGCCTTCTCTGTTTCACTTGTTTTAGGAGGGGCTGTGCTGTCACAGCTGGGATCAAAAGTGCACCAGATTACCAGAAACAGCACCTCTGTCACTTCCAGGGACATGGTGCTGTGATCAGCTGATGAGCAGGAGCATTTGCTTTGCTTTTTTCTACACTTCAAAGCAGCCATATGTCAAATGGGTTGGGCTGGTCACATACCTCCAGGTGTAAGAAGACAGCTGCTGGAAAAACCTCAACCTTCTGTCTGAGTAACTCCCTTTTCACCTCCCCACTCCAATTTGCAGTGTGCCGGCTCTGGCCTTCCCACCCAAAGTAGCTGCAGCTGGAAACCAAAGCATGGGCCTGTTTTCCCAAGGGATTCAGCATGCCCAGCTGCAAGGATCTGGCAGTGCCAGCAAACATGGGCTGGACCAGGGGTCCCAGTGTGCTGCAGGTGGCAAAGATGCCACAAAGAAGGCCATCCTCTCTGCCTGCCTGTGCACGGAGCAAGCTGGAACCATGCGGAGATGGCCTTACCCGCCACTACGATCAAAAGGCGTTTGGGTGGGGGTGCAGGGAAGCTACTGTCAATCAAAGTGATACTTGGTATGGGGATTTCCCCTTTTCCTTTCACTTCCCTCCAGCTGCAGAAGGGGTGGAGATAAGCAGGGACACTCACTGCAGCGTGAGGAAAACTGCCCTGCTGAGGCTGCTGAACCCGCCTGACGGGCGCGCTGCCGGTATTACGTGTTGTGCCGCATGTGTATCCGCCGGCCGCAGGGCTGGCAAGGGGCCCCGGCTGGAATTAACCTGCAGTAACCCCAGGCGCAGGGGCAGCCTTGGCGGGGCGTGCCTGCCTGGCCTGCGCTGGAGTTTGAAAGCCATTATAATCCACTCATTCATGATGCTTAAAGAGCCAGAGGCGTTTTTCCCCTGGTTCTCCTGGAAGAGAGAAGGGTTTGGAAGCAATAAGGCACAGCATTCCCGTCCTGATGGAGTATCTCGTGCTTTACCAAGCCCTGCCCACCATGTCATCAGTCCAACAAGTTTTAAAGTAACATTTATAATTTTTATTATGAACAAATAAAATTTCAGATCAGCACAACCAGATGTCTGTTTCCATATTAGTAGAAATTATTTCAAAAAGGTTTTGTTTTTTCCCAGTACACAAAACAGAGATACTACTATGCAGAAATCCCTAAGCTGTGAAAAATCATTATCCTACTCACATTTCAACAGTGACAGAGCTTAGACAATGTGCAGATTCAACTTTCCAGTCCTTCCCTGAACACTCAACATTTAGACTCCTGCTCTTCGCAATACCAGCAGGGCTGGGAACGGTTTTGGAAAACAAACCAGTCCATGCTTCTGCCAGCAGCAGTGTGTGTGGTTCGTACTGTTCCTTCTTGTGCTCGGCTGGTCAGCAGCGAGCCTCACCCACACCTCTGGGAGGCAGGATGTAACAACCTGTTACAGATAGGGAAACTGAGGCACAGAGTGTTTTTAAGTGACTTTGTCCCAACTGATGCAGCGAGCAAGTTGTTAAGCTGGAAACAGGTCCCAGCTGCTTTAGCCATGAGGTCCCACTGCTGCTTTTTCTGCTTCCACCTTTCACAGACTCATTTAAGCTAAACATACAGACGATGCGTCCAGGACACAAACATGCCACCAAAAATATATATATATTTATAGGTATATATATATATATCTCAAACAAAGTTCTACTTAAAGTGTTGTATCTGTTTCTTAATCTAACAAAAATTCTAACTCAAATACATTCAAAATCACCTGCACCCACAGATCAATGTAGGCAATTAAATAATTAAGAAACCCCTTGAATGTTCATAACTCAGAAAAAAAAAAACCAAAATGGCAAATAGCTGTCAATACTTCTATGTATATTAAAGAAAGATTTAAGGCACCCAGAGATATTTGCCAATCTACCTTTAAAGTGACTGGACAAACACCAGGACTGTTTGGTTACTGCTCCTCAGCTTCCACTCTCATTCCAGATTCTGGACCCAAATCAGCACTTGAAATTTGAAAGGAACCCTTGATGTCAAGCTCTGCTTCTCTGCTGAGAGGATGTGAAATACTGCTGCATTTCACAGCATGTATCTCTACTGTAGAGTATGTCACACTACACCTTAAGGACACCAGGAGCAAGGAAATCATTCTCCCCTTCTCCCCTCCCCTCACCCCTTTCAAATTACTGGCTGGAGCAAATTCATCCTCTCTGGGGACTTCCATGAGTTCAGAGGGTTTACACTAGAGCAAAGTCAGCCCACAATTACAGAGCTAACAGTGTTTCTCATTTTTGGAGGGCTTTTTGGTGTTTTTTTTTTTTAAAAGGGAGGGTACAGCTCTAGCCACAAGTCCCTTTGCTCCAGCCAGCACCCAGGCAGCACCCAGGCAGTTGACAGCCTTGCACCAGTAAGGATGCTGTCTCCTGAAACCAGGAGCTGAAGGACTCTCTTCTCCATTTGTCCTTGTTCCTGTTGACTGGAGACCACATCACTCCTAATGGCTCAAAAACTCAAAGGGTCCCATTGCTGAGCAAAAACAAGGTCATGGTGGTGGCAGGGAGGGGATGGTGAGGAGACAGACTCATTTTCTGAGTAACAAGCTCATTCTTGTTAAGGAGAACATCACAGAGCTATCCTGGCTTCTAGCAAGTTTCACTGCAGCAGGAGGAAGCAAAGCTGCAGACGCTCGCTTCCATGAAGCTTCCATTGCTGCAACGTGGCAGAGCTGAGGTGAGGAAATTGGCATCTGCACTGTCTCTGCCTTCCCTGGCCTGCCTGAATAAGGGAGACTCTGCAAACCCCACTCCAATATCACTTTGTTCCAGCTACCTCTTGTGCTTTCCTCCAGCTCCGATTGATGCGTTGAAGCAACAAAAACAGTACTATTGCTACAACTAATAACAATAATAGTAATAAAAATTTATAATAACTAGGAGAATCAAGGGGGAAAAAGCACGTTCAGCTCACGGAGGGATGTGATGCCATTACATCCAGAATGTAACCGACTGCCTGAACTCAAGCTAGTCTCTGCAACTTGCAGGAAACAACACCCACATGGACTTTTTCCCCCAGCGCCCTCCAGCTGCATGCCCACATTGGCTCAGTGATGTAACTGACCTTTCTGCAGGCTCAGCCGCCCTCGCTGCCTGTCTTGCTGGCAAAGGAGCGAGGTGGCGAGATGGCTCACTGAGGGGGCTGGGAAGCAAGCTAAGGGACTAACAAGGAGCTGGGTTTGCCTCTCCTTCCCACTCCCTCTAGGCAGCAGGGAATGGCAAACCAACACAGCAGACCCTGGGCAAGAAAGCACAGAGGTAGTGTCTCTCACACTGGTGGCAGTGTCTCACCTTGAGGTCTCAACTTCCTCGAGCCCCCTGTGCCACCTGGCCCCACATTGGTGTTTCTCAGGCACTTGTGGAGTGGAGCCCCCGAGGATGAAAATACCTGGTCCTGCAGACACCTTCACTCCTCCCTACACCTGCAGGTGCCCCCTTGTCCTGTCTCTGTGCTCAGCAAGGATGTGGATCTGCCTGCCACCCAGAAGGGACCCTGTTTTTCCAGCACGTAAAGCAGCTTAGCTCAGAGGTGGAGCTTTGGTTTACATCCTTCTCCTCCTCTCCATTTTGGCAAAGTTCCATTTGCCAGTAAAAATCTCAGTGGTGGAGGTGAACAAAACTCACTATGGGCTGGTCCTGCCCCTTGGCAGCCAATGGCACACCCTTCCATCTGTCCTCGTCCTCACTGTGGCTCTCCAAAACAGCTGTGGAGCTCAGAGTCATACTCTGCCTTCCGTCCCTCGTGGCACAGAGGGCAGTGTAGGGAGGGAGGCCGTGACACGAGGGAGTGCAAATTAAGGCCACCAGCACTCCCTCTCCAGTGCCCACTGCTGTTACCGCATCCCCGGCCAGTGGTAGACCTTGGGGATCTGAGAGAGTCTGGGCACTCTTCTCTCCCCAGCCAGAGTGACTAGGTGGTGAGGAGCAGTGGAGAACACTTCCCAAGAGACATCTTGGAAAGAAACAACTCTTCTTTCCGATGGCAAGAGCAAGGGATGGGGCTGCTTTTCCCAGGAAGAACAGTTTAGCCATGTCATGTCTGTGAGCAGCCCTTGAGAAAAGAGGAAGGACAGTGGCAGAAACTTTGGGGGGAAGGTAGTGGGGAGAGGATCACTGACTTTGGCTCAACTCTTCATCTGGCTAGTTCAGGCTTCCCTTAACTAAACAGTACATAGCCAACTGCAATGGGCCTCCCCAGGCCACTTCCCGCCAGCTTCTCTTCCAGGTAGAGACTAGGAAAATGTAAAGCAGGAGACAGGTTAGAGAGGCTGGAGAGGAAAACAGAAAGGGAAAGGAGAGGAGGGAAAGGGTGGCCTTGTGTTATAACGGCAGAGTCCTAGATCTTAAATACATCACGCAAAATGCAGCGTGTGAGGGGGGTGTTAAAACTCATTATCATTATCTTAAGCAAACTGGTAGCATTATTCAGTAGTTAGTTAACAGAACATTAAACTTTTGTCCAGCGTGTTTGGAGGGGGTGGAAAGGGAGAAAAAAGGAGGAAGGAGAGGTGTGGATGTGTGTGTGAAAGGGAGCAGGAACTCAGCCACTCTTGTGACTTCCATCTCCAGTCCGCATTTTCCGAGCCAGGATGACCTCCTTGGAGACCCTCTTGCGATCACTGGCCAGCCCCAGGAGGCACATGAGGTCAATGAAGGCTGTGGTTAAGTTGAAGCGCCAGCCAAACTCACTGGTGGAGTAGTCATAGGGGAAGGTGTGGTGGTAGTTGTGGAAGCCTTCTCCTGAAAAACATGACCAGGGAGAGGATGTTGCGGACATCTAGGTGATAGATCCCTTATCTTGACCAAAAGCACCATATTCTTGTAATGGGCTCTGGACTGAGTCCAGGTTCCTCTCTCCTCTCAGCCCAATTTCACTCTTCTGCAATCTACCCCATCTCATTTGGGCATGACCCAGCATGCCAGGGCTGAGATAATGACAATCACAGAGGACTTTTGGTGCTTTAGAGGAAAATAAGCATGTGGCAAGGAATGGTGAAAGGCCCTGGTTCCCCAAAAAAACAGACGATTCCTAATAGTTTTTCCCCTCCCACCACAAGAAATCTTCTAGTATTAATTCAGCTACCAGCTAGACCAGCAGCAAGCCCCCAACAAACCAGGCTAATCAATACTCCCACAACACTGGCAATCCTAATGTCAAATCCAAAGGACATTTCCAGATGGGGAAAAAAGCAGACACTAAGCAGACATTTCTACTAAGCAATCTACACCAGTCAGCCACTATCTGTTCTGGACACTGTCAATGTTGGCTTCAGTGCTCACCCCTTCAAAGACACTGCCTTGACTCCTGCTCCTACCCCTGAATCTCTGCAGTTCAAATCCCTCTCTCCTAAAATTCCACAAGCAGATCCTTTGGTGCTGGAAATCAATGGAGCCCCACTGAGGTACAGTGGTGCAAAACAGATGAGGATTTAGGCAGGGGAAAACAGATAAGAGAATATGCTGATCCTGGGATGTACTTTACTAGATCTCCAAAATTTCCGTAAAAAGCATGAAAGCATCTATCTTGTCTTACCCTCAAGTACCCCCAAAATCACCAGCTGTCCTGAGAACATGTCAAAATGTGAATCTGCTAGTTTTCAAGTTGACAAATCTCAGAGAGATATGCAGTGACGGCAGCACATGTTTTTCAGTCTAGTGAACATGGCAGACAGACCTCTGAACAGGGTAAATAAAATATTGCCATTGAGATAAGAAGGTGCTAAGTGTAGCAGAGTCCTTTCCAGCCTGGAAAGAGTCTGATGGGAGCTGATAACCCCACTGCCTTTATGTACTTACTGGCCAGCACAGGAAACACCCTCAGATGCAAAGGCTGGAAGGGAAGGGTGCAGGGGAAATAGGGACACCTGGATTGACAGAAATTCCTAGAAGCAGTTGCAGCCCCGAGAGGCAGTCCCTGTTCTAGAGCGCCCCTGCAGCAAAGACGCAGATGTTGAACATACCTAGGGCCCCCAGGCTGACCAAGGGGTTCTCCCGCGGGTTGATGTTCTGGTCATACGGCCGGTTGCCAAACATGTGAGCAGCACTGTTCACTAGCCAAGTGGCATTGAGCCCTATGGCGTAGCGCAGGATGGCTGGAATGAAGAAGCTGATGATGATGGATTCATCCCAGAAGTACCAGGGCACTACAGCTGGCAGTGTGAAGCACAGCAACACCACTGAAGGCTTGTAATATCTGGAAAGGAAGGGACCAGGAGGAAGGTGTTCAGTGGCAGAGGCAGGACAGGAAGGACTGATTCAGTCCTCCATTTGAAGGATTCATGCTCAGCTATACAGGGAAAATCAAGTGCAGAAATGCCTCACTCCTGAGCCTTGTATCTTTTGCTCTGGATGTGCAGAAGCCATGCCTGGAGATTCCCAAGCCCTATCATCAGGCAAGAGACTCAGACTAAATCCCGCTCTCCTCACATCTGCACAAAGCAATGCTCCTATCACCATGGGGGTAAGTGAGTGAGAGTCCAGACACTCAGACACCCAGAAAAGCTGCTGCTTTTGGCCTCATCTGTCATTTGCTTCTCAGCTACATTGGTCCCCATAAAGGCAACCTCATGCTTCCAGTGTCCCACACATGGTCCTTTCTCTGGCTTTGGCCCGGTGCTGCAACTCCTCCTTGCTCTGCCTACAAATACACCCCATCAACAAGTGCAAGCAAGTGGCACAGATGAGCATGTGGGCTCTCTCACACTAGAAGAATGGGAATAGAGGAAGGTGAACCACTCTGATGACCCACAAGGAAAGTCTGTCTGGGACTGTACTAGGAACTGCCTGACTTCGGCTGGTTACTGTTGGGTTCAGTCCCACATCCCTGCAGCCCTTGTGATAGGCTCACCTGCTCTGGGTCCTAGTATAGCTCCAGATGGGTGAGAGATACCCTACCCAAGAGGCACCAGTGAATCAAGACTGTTCTTCCCAGTTACTTCCCCTCTCACTTCTCCATTTTCAACCCTTCTTTCACCATGCTGTTTCCAAAGGGCAACACACATGAGGGGCACACACATGGCCTGGAAGGTGTACAGTCTCCAAGGATGTCTCAGAGGCACCTGTGTGTGGGCTCTGGGCCAGCCAAAGCAGCAGCTGGGGTGTGGGGTGAAGTGTGGGAGGGCTTTGTGATGGGAAGCTCAGCCTGCTGCTGGTAAGATGCTGCAGGGTAGGCAGGCAAGAGAAGGGTGTGGGAGGGCTAGAGGTAGCACTGGATTCTAAACATTTCCCATAGGAGAGGAACAGCTTATTTCTCACAGTTCATCTCACAGCAAAGCCTTGGCCACGCTGAAGAGCTGCATTTCTTACATGATGCCCTCAATCCTCTCACATTCCACCAAAGCCACTTGAGTTCCCAGCCCATTTGTCCCTGTTCCATTCCCCATGGCTCCCCACTAGGGTTGACCCTACTACTCACCTGCGCTGGAACATCACCACTTTGTCAGCCTTTATGTCACTCAGGTCCAGCTTCTGTCCTTTCTCGATGACATCGGGGTGCTTGCGCACGAGCAGCCAGCCAATGTGGGAGAAGAAGAAGCCCCGCATGGCGTTGTGTGGGTCCGCATCTGTTTCGGAGAACTTGTGATGCACACGGTGGTCCCGGACCCACTCGTAGATGTCATTCTGCAAGTCAGCAGGAGTGAAAACTTAGGGTCAGGGCTGGAGACGTTCCCTTCAAATTACAAAATGGCCTGCAATGTTTAAATACTTAAATCCTATTGACCTGAACTTGTATCAGTGGCATTATGTCTCATTAGAGTTTGGGGTTTCTGACCTTTAAAACAGAGGTTGGGTTTTGGCTGCACCTCTCCAGTTTTTGGGAAGCAGCTCCAGGGGTGCCTCAGTGCTGGTCTTTGATTGACCAGCTCTGGGCTGGGGGGGTTGCACCACACCCATGGTGCTGCAGGCTCTGATTGGTGAGCCTGTGCCCCACCCCTGCAGCAGCCACTGTCATTGGCTGGCTGGTGCCTCCTCTCCTATGCTCGGCTCCTGTCCCATCCCCATCCCTGTCCCCATCCCTATCCCTGCACATTGCCAGCCGGGGCTGACCTGCCCCTTCCCTCTACCTGACACTCCCCATAGGTCATCCTGCCTTGCTTGTCCTGGGATTGCCTAATCAGATGTTTAACTTTAGGGGGGCAAGGCTTTTTTTAACTTTTTTTTTCCACTGGAAATCAAACAGTCTTAAAATTAAGGTCCCTTTTTAGAAGGAGAACAAACACACCATTTCAATGACATTTCTCAAAAATACCTCTCTTCAGCCCCATTACTGTTCCATTTAAGCAGCAAAATCAATACCGTTTGGAAAATGTCAACGCTTTTATCATTTGTATTATGAAATGATTGTTTTGGCTAGTTTTAAGAATAGATTTTTATAAGCCTGTGATCATTTCTTTGTATCAATATTTTAATGAGCTTAAAGCCATGTATTACACCATCCTAGAAAACATGAAATAGAGATCCAACCATGGCTCTCTTACCTGTATTACACAAGAAGCTCCTTAATCTCCTGCATACCCAGGACTTTTCCTGAAAACACTTTGAAGGTAGGGAAATGGCATAACCATCCCTATTTCTTGCCTCAAAAGACTAAAGGACTTGTCCACACAAGGAGCCTGTAACAGAGACACGACTCCTCAAGTCCTTTTCAAGTATTGTAACCACTCCTCCTTTACCTGAGATAAAATTATTTACCTGCAGGCCATTCAAGCAGGCAATGGGCCAGGGTTAAACTCTTATTTGTTTCCTAATAGTGGAAACTGCTGCCTTTCTTCCAGCCAAATATCTCCAAGTATCAGCAACCCTTGCTGATCGTGGCCAGAGCTTGGTCACTCAGTATTCCCCCAGGAGAGGGTGGCCCAGCTGCCCTCCCTATCTAAGAAAGCAGAGAAACTCAATCAGTACCTATGCTATGGGTGAAACCCAATTTCACCAGTGACCTAAAGGCTCTTTCACATTCCAGACCCTGCACAGCACCGTGTAACATGAGAAAACCCAGTCTGAAAGTTGACAGACAACTTGGGCTTGCACAGATGGGAAGGTTTTCCCCATCTTGCTGGAGGCAGGAGGCACAAATTTGGAAAGAGACCATGTAACGCAGCTGGATCGTGGTATGACTTCATCCACCACATCCTGTCTACAAACAAAATCAGGAGTCTCAAACCTGAAAAATCGGTATCTTGACCCAAACTTTAGCTCATTATCTTTTTTACAGGTCTTATTTTGGGACCACCTCTAACTGCAACCCTACTGAAAATCATGACTTTCTGAGAAGAGCAAGCAAAGCCAAGGAAAATGTCTTCTTCCTTGGGAGTTTCCAGCTACAGGCTATAACCATGAGACCTTCTGTTGTGCTGCAGCTGACAGGTCTTGCAGGTGGAAAAGCCAGTTAGAGGCAGAATTCACAAATTGTCAGAAATTACAAGTCACAGGTCTCCAAGCAGCCAACAGGCATTTTCTGGATGATCGAAGATAAGACAGTCCATAAACTTCTGTGATCTTAGAAGTTCCTGATCTCTGTTGCCACTAATAGGAATGAGATAAATTCAACATAAATCTTCTCTTGATCTCACTGAAAGTAACTACTAAAAAAAAATCCATGAGGAATAGTATCGAATTTTCAGTAAAACTTTGGATTAGTTCCTATTGAAGCTGAAATATCTGTCTGTCTCTCAGCTTTGTCTATTCCTATCCCCTACAGCAATAGCTCAGCAAATTCTTTCCCCCTCTGCCCTATAACCCTGTGAAAGATGGTCTTTGTACAGGACTAGCTAATACACAGCAACTCATCCTGTAGCCTTGCTGAGTGCTGGACCACTGGCTGGAATCAGCAGCTTGGTCCCTCCCCTTCCTCATCAAAGATAGCTGTTTGGTACTATCAGAGAAGAAGAAATTCAATGATGTTTTAGAAAGTTTTTCAAGTCTTAAAGTAAAAAACTTTCCTCTGTTTTGATTACATGTAAAAAAAATAATATCCTCTGGAGAATTACTTAAGAGCACAGCACTGATACTTTTGTGTTCACCTTTTTATAGCAGAAAGTGCTGCATTCTGACACCTTCCTGAGTACTTCCCACAGACAAGCAACCCTTCAGTACAGCTGGAGGATGGAGTGTTGTTAGGGCTGACTTACAGCAGCAAGCCTGAGAGGATTTATTTTTCTGTGCCATGCCAATCTGGGTTTTCACTCTGACTTCTACAGATTTGCAATTTTGTTTGTTTGGGGGACTGTGAAGTACTCTCACAGTAGTTAGGCAATATCCTGCGGTTAGGGCCCTTTGAGAGGTGAAGCAATCTCCCAAGGTGCTTAACAGTGCCTGCAGTCACTTGTGCCACTCTGAATGGGCCCAACCCTTCTCTCCTTAAAATATCGCTGACCTGGGACAACTCTCTGGAAGGCAGTGGAGTGATTTGTAACATGATTAGTCTTAAATATCACTCTTCTGAATGAGAGAAACATCCCCTAAATCTCAACAAGTTCTTGGTCTTTATGAAGTAGCAAATTCTACATCCTGTAGAATTCTACATCCTTGGCTTTGCAGATGTCTTCTCCTTTATCAGCCACACAGCAAAAGGAGAGTGAGGCAACACCAGGAGAACACTTAACACTTCTGCACCTCTTTCATGGGACCTGGTGCAAGCACAGGGAGACCACACCTTAAGAGAAAGGTACATTCCTGCTTCAGAGAGATTTCTTACCCCTGGTTTTCCTCTCAACACTGGGTTTGTCTCAGAGTCAGCCTCTGATGGGACAAGGTAAAGACAGTGAGACAGACACTAGCACTGCAGTGTTAGATGGAAAGGGCTGTCTTTCTCCTAACAAGAGGTAGTAGGAGAGAGGAACCTCTTCATCAGACTGTGTCCCATATCTGAGACAAGGATTCATGGGAGCACTTCCTTCTAAGGACCAATGGCACATTGAGGAAGTGCTTACCTGGAAGGCCATGGAGTTGGCAATAGTCAGGAAGATGCGCAGGGGCAGCGTGGCTTTGTAGGAGCGATGACTCCAGAGACGGTGAGATCCAGCTGTGATCCCCAGAGCACTCACCACGAAACACAGAAGTGCTACAAAGGAAAAGAAGGTGTTTGAGCAGTTGGAGCAAAGCTTCAGGCAGAGCAATACAAAGGTGAGCCTTCCTCCAAAGCTGTATAAGCAAGAGAGGAATCCATGGAGAGCACAGACTGGGGCAATAAAACTCAATGTGAGATTGCCCAAGCTACCACAGGCCTCCTTGGCAATGTGGGACAAATCAATTCAGCTCTTCATCTCTAACAAGGAAGGAGGCTCCCCCATAGAAGACTCACAACGGCTGGTTCTTCAGCACAGTGCCATCTGTCATAGTGCAGAGTAGTCAAAATTGTATAAACAAGCTGCTTTCATAAAGCACTGTGGTAAAAGCACTGCAGTCCACCAGGGAACAGCTTCTCCCTTTCCTTCCACCTCGAATAATCCAGGCTCTTGCTTTCCTATCTAACCAATCCCCACTAAATCTCTTTTGCATTATTTTCACCCAGAGATGGTAGATAATCTTAGCATTCTTAAGGGGGACAACTCAAGGCCAGGATTAGGCTTTTCTTCTTCTCCCTTTCGCAGCAGAGGCTGGCTAAAAAAAGATCTAACCTATCCTCCCACTGAAGCCTGGGCTTCACCTTCAGCTCTAGCTGGTTTAAAATCTGCCCAGAGGCTACTGTTCCTAGGGTCTTTTTGATCCCTCCCTCTGCTCAACTCCTGCACCTTTCACAGAAGGAAACCCCACGGCTAACAGTTCATTGCAAGTTGTGCCCATGGCAGAGGCAGATGTTGCTGGGCTCTGTTGAGCTTTGAGGCTGCCTCATGTGTTCCCTCTTCACGCAGGGCAGAAGGAATTCCTTGCCCCTTTGGCATCTAGTAAAAACCCACATCCCTCTCCCAATACATCATGAGTTCATATTTGCCCTGGTCTGTGTGCCTGTTTGCCCTCCTGGGAATTCTGGAAATTAACCTCAGCTCCAGCATCTGATCCTAAAACAGATCCCAAGAGTTTCATAGCAGCATTACACTAGGAAAGCAGGGTAAGAAGAAAATTGGTTCTGCAAATTAACTCTTCCTCTAGGAAGGAAGGGTCAGGAAGTTTGGCAGAAAGAGAGCATTCAACAGCTGGTTTGCTCTGTGAGCTCAGACACAAAGAGGGAAGGGTGCACATCTGTGAACAGGTTAACTGATCCACGTCTAATCCCCTGGGGGAAGCAATGCCTTCTCACCAGTTGCCCAGGGCAAACTTTCCTGGTATAAATTTGCACATTTCAGCCAATTGAATCAATAATGAAAAGAGTTCCTTATTCCTTCATGTAAGTCCATGGATAGGAATTGCTGGTAGTATGCTTGATGTTCAGCCATTCAGTCCAGCCAAATGGCTCTAATCAAGTTTATCTTGAATCCAGAAAACCAGATACTCTGACAGAAACTTGTCTGGAATCAGAAATCTGAGATCTGTGCCAGGCATGGCCCGGTGCTTTCATTCAAAATAATGCAGGCTTTATTTCTGCTCATCTCCTGCTTCATCTTCCTTCTGTCACCTCCTTTTTGTTTTTCTACATTCCCAGCCTAATCTCTTATCCACTAAAAGCCTGTCTTGGCTGATTTAACATCATCTTCTGGCCCCTTAAACTTGCATGAACCTGTCTCACTTCCATCCTACTGCACAAGAATGACCTTCCCTGTCTGCTGATCTGACCATGATTCCCCATGTTCATCTTCTCCCTTGCTTCCCCTGCCTGCTGCTGAACGCAGCACAAGCCTTGGACCAGCACAGCTCTGCCTTGTGTCTCCCAGCACCTTGGCGGTCTTTCAGAAGAACCAAGCATGCAAATACAGCAGGATCCAGCCTTTGCAAGAGACAATGGAGCTGAACAAAGCTCACAAAGCTGTCCAATACAGACAATTATACAGAAAATTCTCAGAATTTGCCTGTGGATATCCCTGTTGGGAAAAGATGACACCAGCAACAATGACATTATCAGCAAGCACAGGGAATCACAAAAGAGATGTGATGGGAACACCAACAGACTCCAAACCCAGACAACCCAGTATCTGCTTTTGGGTATCCTTTCCTGGAAGCTTTTGTAAAAAATTTGGAAAAGTACCTACTGCTTTTGGGTGCCCTGGCATAGAACAGACTCAGCCTCCATCCAAAGCCATGAACCTCAGCAGCTCATGCTGACTTCTCTTGGACCTGCATCCCAGGTCACTACAATGGCTATAACTCTCTAATTATAATCCTGTGCTGCCTGGCCTCCCCGTATACAGAAGCTGGAGTTTATCTAAGGGGCAGACAATTTCTGTGGGAAAGCAATTGATTCTCAGCCTATGCATTCGTGGCACCAGCCCCACAGAAAGCCAAACCCTACCTGGAGACAATTAGATCCATCAGCCATATCTAAGAGTTTATGTGACAGTGACAGGATATGCACGATGATTGAAATCCCTGTGGAATACAGAAGAATCCAGCACCCTTATGATTCAGAGAGTTTGCCATTACAAACAGGTACAGTGATGATCATTGCATAGTCAGGGAATCAGCATCTCACAGGGAAGAAGAAAAACTCCTCCAAGATCATCCACTAAGAATTCAATTGGAAAGAGAGTAGAGAAGGTGAAATAAAGTAGCACAGACTTTCACACCTGCCCTGTGATGCTGCCCCAAACTGAAGGACTTAGGGACTCCATCAGCTGAGGATTCAAAGGCATCTTCCATACTGTGCTTTGAACTACATGAGATTCAAAAGATTGGCAACTCACAGGTGATATTCCCAGTGACCCATTCAACTGGAATACAAAGAATTATGACCACTGGCAGTAATAAGCACTCAATGATCCAAAAATTAAACAGAAAACATTCCACATTCAGTCATAGCTGACTCATTAGGCTTTACCTCTTTAGGGTCCAGATTCAGACCCAAGTTATGATGAGAAATCAGGAATGTGCTGAAAGCATTGCCACCTGCAGTGAACACCAAGGATGTTTATATGAAGAGGTGCTCCTGATCCAGCATGTGTCCTTGGGCTTTTGCTCAGTGCAGGACTGTTCCCTCCTTGCTGCCCAGTCCCTGTTAGCCAGGTGAGTCCTGCTGCTCTCAGCAGAAAGATACCACAGCAACAAAATTTACAGGCTGATAAAGGGAACAGTGTTTAGGAGGAGCAATAGGATCTGCTGTCACTGAAACCTAACTTCCCTGCCACGCTCAGAGAAGCACACCACCTGCTACTTAAGCCTGGAGGGAACACTAAGTGGCAAGGTGTTGCCAGCTGTAGTCTTGATGGGAAAGTAAAAAAAACACTTTGCTGGTGGTATCTCTGGGGGTAGTATTTGCTGAGATTTTCTGACTGTCAGAATTGCCTAAATTACCCAGCAAGGTTCCCCTTGGTCAAAAGATAATACAGCAACAACAAAATACGGTATCAACCCATGCTTCTAGAGCCTCTGGCACTGCAGGGAACTGAGGTGTTGACAGAGAACCATGTAGAGAGGAACCATTCCTGTTTACAGACACTGCTGTCCAGGCCAACAGGAGCTAACACAATTACTGTCGGTCTGCTGCATCCAAGGGCTAAAAAGACTACCCACAAATCATGTTTCTAGGGAGGATCTGAGCAACTAGAGAAGAAACTTCCCATCACCTTCGCATTCTGCCCTTTTAGACTCAGTCTCTGTGCCATTTGGTGAATGACGTAAAATGTGCCCATGATCCTTGAAAAGACTAAGCAAGACTTTAAGAAGTGCAATGGAAAAGACAATAAATAAAAGGGGAGGTGACTAGAAAGCCAGTGCTGGACTGGCTCAGAGAGCTCTTGTGATGGTGAGCTCTCACCTGATCAACAACCCGAGCTCATTCTGGGAAGCTCTGTACCAGAAAGAGATCAGGGGATACAATGCACACAGCAACGCAGAACAGCAAACAATGATGAAGGCAGGGCGGTGGAGCTTGAGAGACAAAGAGGAATTAGCACATAGAGAAATGAAAACAAAAGAGGACAGTCACCAATATAACTGGTTTCAAAGGGAGAGGAACATCAAGGAGACAGTGGCCTGGATGAAGTGGGTGTAAGCAATGGATAAATTATAGAAGGTAGATGAGCTACCGGGCCCCACAGCTGCCTGTTGCAACACAACAGAGAACACCCGGGACCATGCTAATTTTGTATTTATGTACACAACCTAAGGAAGAAATTATCTGAAAAACAAACAAAGAAACAAGCAAAAATTCCAGCAGCTCCAGAACTACCATTGCTAGAGCTGGCCTACCATGAGCCCATGGTGTACTGCCAGGAGCAACCCAAGTCTCTGCTGCACTATCCTTGTGTGTAACATGGGAACTGTAGTCCTTTCCTTGCTACCAGAGGGTGATGGGAAAAAACAGCAAGTCACTGACATGACAGCCACAGATGCCCTGTATATGCCAAATGAAGGTATGAGCTGAGAAAAGAAAATAAAGGAGCAAGAAGCCTTGCTGAGAAGGTAGACATGTGGAGGATCAGAGTATTCCAGTTCCAGTTAGTGCTGGAAGAGAATGGACTGTAAGGAAACTCTGACTTGGCTGTAAGGTGCCATGAACGGTGGTCCTTTCCCAGAACAGGAGTGCAGGACAGGGAGCTTGGTGGAGCTACTCTAGCTTTGGTAAGGCCAGATAGATCTTCAGCCAGTCCAGAACAGTGCAGTCCCCCCAAACACCATGTCCTTCTCTCATTTCCAGAACATGTCACTCCAGAATCCACCACGGAATCTTGCAGTGCCTCACAGTGGCAGGAGAGCAACTGGCACTTCACATCAGAGTTGACTGAGCAAGGAGAGCAGGAGAGATTGACATCAGAAAAAAAGCAAAGCAGATTCCTGGGAAGTGCCATGAGATGCCATACAGACACCCTAAAGAGATGCACGGTTGCAAAGACACTGCCTCAGAGACCATTTTGGAGTAGGGTGGGGTTTAGCAGAATGCAAAACAGCATTAACTTTCTGGATAAAGATGCTCAAGCCCCTGTAAGTATCCCCAGGGCACTCAAGGGAGAAGGGATGCATGGATTTGGAAATCATGGAGCATATCAGCAGATTGAAATGAAATCAGTAAACTCAACTCACTTTTTTTCCTTCTCCTTGCCCCAACATCCTGAGGTTATCTGACTGGAATTGGAGGACTCAGGCTGTCAGCTCAGTGAGCGAGAGAAGCCAGCAGTCTTTGCTTAGCCTCCAGCCCAGAGATGGGACACACAGAACAGGACCAAGAGCCCTGAAATGCTCCTCCAACATCATGCTGAGGCTGCATGTTCTGCCCAGCTCTGACAGACATGGGGAAAGTACAGCCTGTCAGGTTTTCACAAGGGAAAGGCCCAGCAAAGTCTTCTTTCACAACATCCCCCTGAAAGGCCATTCTGGCTGAACAAGGGAACATATCAAGGCCTCTGCTTTTGCAGATGCTGTAGCCAGACTCTGACCATTGCCTCCAGTGAAGTTCATCCCCCACACCTCTGCCTGTGAGAGGCTGATAAGGTTACAGAGGAAGAGTCAGCCTGGCCATGCAGGAAGCCATCTCCTTCCCAGTTCAGCTGTGACACTTGCTGCACACAGCCATCAGGAAGACAGACTTCGAGAGTGTGATAGACCAGGTGGATCGCCCCAGGGCCCATCCATAGCCGGGCTGACCAGGAAGAGGGAGCACTACGGAACCCAAAAGTCACCCCAGCAGACCTCAATCTAGACTGTTGCTTTTTGTTTCAGGATGTTCTGTTTCACAGGGAGGCAGGGCCTGGATGCAATCTCTTGACCTCCCTACTGGGAGCCATTTGGTTTCTGGACTCCTCCAGGGGTCCACACAAAGGCTCGTGGAAAGCAAAGCTCTCCTGCAGAGTGGGCCCTGGGCCCAGCTGTCTTTCAAGCAGTCAGAGGAGAAGTTTGGTCCCTACCCAGGGCAAGATCTCTGAGAAAGCAGAGCTTTGCCTAGCTACCTTTTGCTGGGTTGTGCTTTCCACTGGAATTTGCTGCCTGGAGAGACGCTTATTTATTTTCTGAAAGTTGTCAGGCTTGGTTCCGGGATGACAGTGGCTAATCTGTGCTTTTTTAAGAACGATAAAAGACCTGAGCTTCAGACTTAATTCTTGACTTTTATCTTCAGCACAACTGTATCTTGTCTCTTTTCCTCCCTGATACACACATTGAGGCTCTGTGGGATTTACACTTCCCTGGTAAGGACAGGAATGGTTCTCATGTCTGGGCAGCAGTCTCATGCCAAATAGTGCTCTGTACCTTGCCTCCCCAAAAACCCGTTAAGGTGCTTGCTAGCATCTTTCTTCCTAACTTTCTGGCACTGTCACAGTACTCTATCAAACAGTTTTTGTGCTTCACCCCAGAAGCAGCTACACATTCAGGATATTTCCAAACCTAATGTCTGTGAATCAAGGTTGTTCTTTGAGCAGACAAGCCAAATCCCTGCCAAATCTTTCCCTCTCATGTATGACCTTACAAGAGACACTAGCAAGTCCTTCCACAGCTTGCTACAAATCTGGCTTAAGAGCTGCTTCTAGGAGAAGTCCCCTGCTTCTTTCTCTCTCATCCCCAAGTGTGTGGGCCTGGAGGGAAAAAACAAAAAACAAACCCACCCAACAGATTTGGGGGTTGCAGATGCCAAGAAACAGATAGAGGAACATGCTTACCCCACGCCAATGTCTGGATCTTTGCAGAAGGTATCAGTGTCAAGGCAAACAGGGCCCCCAGGTGCAGCAGGCTCATGAGGATGATATTCCTCCAGACGTATCGCAGCGGGGGCTTGGGGCCCTCTTTCTCCCGGTAGGTCTCATCAAAGATATCGTCTACCATGCCCCGGTCTCCTGCCAAGTCCTCATGATTGAGTAAGTCCTTCTCCATGACGGCATTTCCATTCCTGGTCACCCGGGAGGTGACTGTGCCACCAGCAGTGGTGCTGGAGGTAGAGGAGAACTCCTTGAAGAGGTAGCAATGGATATTTTCAAGAAAGGAAAGAAGGGAAAACAAAATAAGAAGTTGGTGGTTATCAATTCAAGAAATAGAAATACATGCATCTAGGCTGGCAGTGTAAAGATTCACAGCCTGTACTTTCCCTGGAAGGCTCCATTCTTTCAGCTGAGCCCTTGGCACAAAGAAGAGCCTGCTCTGGCCACATGGAGTCATGGCTTGAGAGGATGGGGACCTGGTCTTTCTAGAGGAGGTGAATGGTAGGAAGGGTGCCAAAAGTAAAGAAAAATACTTGAAAGCCAGTCTTTTCCACCAGTGGCTTTGGTGAGATCATTTGCAGACTGCAGGGATTTTTATTTTTGTTCAGTTTGATTAGTGGATGTTTTTAGGTGGATTTGTGGTCTGGGCTTGTGCATAAGCAGACAACAAAAAAGGAAATCTTGTGAATGAACAAAGAGGTGGGAAAGAAATATGGTCTGAAACACAGTTTTATAATAAATCAGTGGGCTGCTCCTGAAATCCTACTTATTTGTCACCCCACTTAGGATCACTTAGGATCACAGGGGAAAATCAGGAAGATCCACAGGGGGATTCCTCTGGAGTGCCTCCTTATCTTGCCTACCTCACCTTCCAAGATGGGATGTGGCAAGACCAACATGCTTGAAGATCAGTGGATGGAGGCAGTCAGGTGAGGTACTTCTAGTTAGAACTGCAGCTACTTATCCTGTGCCTGCTGCTAAGACTCTTATCCCTCTCTCATTTCCCACCCACAGGCAAACTGAGGCAAGGGAAGACAATCCTCTGATCTATGGCCACCAGCATGTAGAGAGGAAGTTTTAAGCAGCAAAGTTGGCTCGGTTTGGCTCCTGGCTCTCTTCTGTAACTGTGACACAACATTCCCTCAGAACATGCTTGTTTGCCCTGGCTGAGTGACAGCCTGCCCGATCAGGCATGCATGACAAAAGGAGCAGGCAGGACTGACCCTAATGAGACAGGTCACTGAACCCTGAATCACCAATTTCCATCTCCATCCAGACAGCCCTGTGCTTGCTGGTACTCGCAGCCCTGTGTCAGCCCCAAGTGCCCAGCGTGGCCCAACCCCTGGGGTGCCAAGCACGTGTGGCAAGCGGTGTGTCCCACACACATCACCCCATCCCCTGCCCAAGGGACACATCCCTCTGCCACCCAGACTGCTGCCTCCATGGATGAAAGGGCACTAAAGGTCAGCCAGCAGGAACAGCAGAGCTGAGACTGCGGGAGGGAGCACGGTCAAGCTGGGAAAGTTCCTTTCCCAATAGAAATCTCTCCTGAAGTAGCAGCAGATTCCCACTCAGGTGTTCAGGATTCATAAAAGACCACCATCCTGCCATGGCCTAGTTTCATGAGGGAGGCATTAAAATCAGGCCAGGCAGCTTACGTGGCCACCCCAACTCCTCCCTTTCCCAAGGGTTGAAACTAGAGGGTTACAGACATACCTTCCGATGGGGAGGAGCTGGCAAGGCTGACAGATTGCCCACATTTGGGAAGTAAAATGATCTCTACAGAGGAGTGCTTTTAGTTTTTTCCTTGGGGAATCAAAGGTTTGAAAGGAAAAAAACTGGACACAAAGTATCCTGCTGCCTTCACTGCACGCAGACAAGCTGCTGAGCTTGGGACTGGCACTTCTGCATCCTGGCTATAGGCTGTCTCTGCCTGCTTTCCTAGTTAATGTTTTGAGGGTACGATACTCTCATCTGCTGGAGAATTTAGAGGTAATCCCCACACCGAAAAGAGCCATGAGAAATGGCTTCTAATCCAGAGATTAGGCAAGGAGAAGTCCTGCCTGTTCCCAAGTGTTAAATATTCTCATCTAGCATTTTGGCAGAAAGGTACAATTGTCTTTCTTGGCTGCAAGACAATCTACCAAAAAAGACCCAAGACTTGTCTATGCAGGAAAAATTCCCAGCAGTGATTGGTGGTATAATTAGACAGGTAACACACCCCATATGGACATGCTGCTTCCAGAGTAAGAATGTGGGGTTGGAGTCGCATTTTTCTCCTCCATGATAGCTTATGTCACTGTCAAAGTTGCACAGGGGCAGAGGAGGAGGGAAAGTGCAAACAAAACAGCAGAGAGGAAGAAATCTCTTCTGGAGTTCTAGTAGCCACATGAGGAATTTTACCAGCATACCTATGCTGCTGGAATTACACCGATATAATCAGGGTGGTCATTTCTCACATGTAAACTAACCTTGAACAAAAGGGCTATAAAGCAGCTGTGAAACAGCTCCACCGTTACAGACTTGGTGGGAGGAGCATGGGGGAAAGAGGGAGGGAGAGAGGTAGAAACGGGGGAAATGAGGAAAAAAAGAGGATTTTTATCCCCTTATGACCATAGTGGTTCCTACCAAGGAAAATGGGATGTGAATTGATCTGGGGTCTAGGGCTGAGAGGGAGGAGGCCAGCCAAATAATTTTCATTAGCTTTCCCTCATTTCTGAACGACTTGGCTGCTCTCATCTGCACACATGTGTTTCCCCATCTACACTCCCACCTGCCCAGCACTGAACATGCCATAGGTAATCCTGGCATCCAGCCAGCTTATACAACAACTGCAGCTCAGAGGCTCCTGCACCGGGCACAGTGTATGGGCCCCAGGGCACTGAATCTCAGGTCCGGCATATTTGAATATGCCCAGCATGACCCAGGGACAGAATTCTTTCCAGCTTCCAGGATATGACCCAAAATACATGCCAAAACCATGAAACATGGTTTGAACACACTGCCTTTGACATCCATTTTGGGAGGGGAGAAAAGTGAAGTTTTTACATCACAGCATCCCTGGAAGGTCATGGCACCTGCACAAAAGCACCAAGGGAGACTCTGAGTGCTGGTGACAGGAAAAGAGCAGGGGTACGATTTACATCCTCTTTTAGGCATTGGCAGAGGGGGGAAGGATGAGAAGGCGAGAGCACAAACACTAGAATCAAGTGCCTGCCTCCTCCCCTTGGGCAAAGTGTGGCTCCCATAAGGGTCAAAAATAAAAATGAAAATCTTAAAATCCAACAGCTCCACATGTCTTACTGGTGCCAGGTTGTTACTCAGACCTTCTTATGCCAAAAATGGGCAGTGTCCCTATTGTATGCTTGCTTGGCTCAAGCAATGCAGACACAGTCATTCATTTCATCTGGCCAGCCGGCTTTCACCTTGCGTCTGTCCTAGAGACGCTTCCTGCAGCAGTATTTGGTTTTAAAACACTGCGAGTAAAACCCCTTTCTTATCAAAAATAAAATGAATTAAGAAAATTCTTTAAAAATCCCAGTCTGAGTACTATCAAAAAACTTATGACTTCTTGGCACAAAAGATCTTGAATACCCTTCATGCTATTCAAACACCCAGCGCGTTTC
>VYZP01032509.1:66307-97360 GCA_013400635.1 Hypocryptadius cinnamomeus
TTTTTTCCTCCCCTCCCTCCCCCTTGCGAGCTGATTGGTTGCGGGAAATTTGGTGCCACCTCGGCTTGCCCTCGCCATTGGCTGCCCGCAATCTGCTGTTCGCTCCCCGCGGCGCGCACCCTGCGCGCCCCGCTGCGCGCACTGCTCCGCGCACGGTCCCGCGCCCCGCTCCGCGCCCGCCGGGGGTGCTGCGGTCCCCTGAGAGCCCCTTCCGCCGCCGTGAGGGCTGCCCCTCATTAAATGAGGGGCTCCCGATGGGTGAGGGATGTCAGGGAGCCCCGTTCCCCTTCCCCAGCTGGATGTGGGTTGCGGCGGGGGAAGAAGGGGATCCAGCATGAAACATCTGCTCTGTATTGGGGATCTGTGTGGGCCACAATCTACATGTATATGCGTGTATAGAAATCACGCATTTCTGCAAAGGAAAGCACCCCACAACTTGCGTCCGGATAAGCATGTATGTCTGTGTAGATGTTCATCACGATGTGCGCAAATAGTTTGGAAACTGTTGGCTGTAACATTTTTAAAAGAATCCTTTCTGTTGTCCCCAGAAAACAGTGCCTTCGGAAGGAAAGGAAAGGAAGGAAAAAGTAGTAGCTCAGTTTGCCATCAGCTATTTTCCTCAACAACGTTCCCGCTAGCCAGTAATGCCAGCAATATCCAGCCTCTATCCAAAATCCAAGCTCTATCCGAAATTCAAACTCTATCCCACAGAGACCTTCACCATTAAAAGTGGAAACCAGGGCCCTTACAAATCAAACCTTTTCGGTGGCAGAGCCCGGAGGCAGCTCTCCTAACTCCACCGTGTGGTCACCGTGCCAGACACCTCTGTCATTTAGCACCAAGGCTTAGGGTACCCGAACGCCATCACCCTGGCCAGGACCTCTTGTAGCTCCTTGCCCTACTCAATAGTGTGTCCCGTGTAGAGTTTCTGTCCCCTGCTGACACATGAGTCATTTTGGGAGTGGAGCAGGAACGAGAAAAGCCAAAAGTGTGCCCATATCCTCTGACATATATCCTGTCCGGAGCTCTCCTGCAGTGATGGAGCTGACCACACGAGGTGCAGACAGACAACCGAGATCTTGCAGAGTCCATCCCTGGGCTGATCCTGCTCAGACATATCGTGGCTTATTCAGTGGCAGCTGTCAAAAGTGAGTTGCATTCACTGGAAGGGAATTGTAATCACTGGAAGGGAAAAGTGACAATGAAAAGCAACAGTAGCCCATTTGTTCTCNTACAATTGTCTTTCTTGGCTGCAAGACAATCTACCAAAAAGACCCAAGACTTGTCTATGCAGGAAAAATTCCCAGCAGTGATTGGTGGTATAATTAGACAGGTAACACACCCCATATGGACATGCTGCTTCCAGAGTAAGAATGTGGGGTTGGAGTCGCATTTTTCTCCTCCATGATAGCTTATGTCACTGTCAAAGTTGCACAGGGGCAGAGGAGGAGGGAAAGTGCAAACAAAACAGCAGAGAGGAAGAAATCTCTTCTGGAGTTCTAGTAGCCACATGAGGAATTTTACCAGCATACCTATGTTGCTGGAATTACACCGATATAATCAGGGTGGTCATTTCTCACATGTAAACTAACCTTGAACAAAAGGGCTATAAAGCAGCTGTGAAACAGCTCCACCGTTACAGACTTGGTGGGAGGAGCATGGGGGAAAGAGGGAGGGAGAGAGGTAGAAACGGGGGAAATGAGGAAAAAAAGAGGATTTTTATCCCCTTATGACCATAGTGGTTCCTACCAAGGAAAATGGGATGTGAATTGATCTGGGGTCTAGGGCTGAGAGGGAGGAGGCCAGCCAAATAATTTTCATTAGCTTTCCCTCATTTCTGAACGACTTGGCTGCTCTCATCTGCACACATGTGTTTCCCCATCTACACTCCCACCTGCCCAGCACTGAACATGCCATAGGTAATCCTGGCATCCAGCCAGCTTATACAACAACTGCAGCTCAGAGGCTCCTGCACCGGGCACAGTGTATGGGCCCCAGGGCACTGAATCTCAGGTCCGGCATATTTGAATATGCCCAGCATGACCCAGGGACAGAATTCTTTCCAGCTTCCAGGATATGACCCAAAATACATGCCAAAACCATGAAACATGGTTTGAACACACTGCCTTTGACATCCATTTTGGGAGGGGAGAAAAGTGAAGTTTTTACATCACAGCATCCCTGGAAGGTCATGGCACCTGCACAAAAGCACCAAGGGAGACTCTGAGTGCTGGTGACAGGAAAAGAGCAGGGGTACGATTTACATCCTCTTTTAGGCATTGGCAGAGGGGGGAAGGATGAGAAGGCGAGAGCACAAACACTAGAATCAAGTGCCTGCCTCCTCCCCTTGGGCAAAGTGTGGCTCCCATAAGGGTCAAAAATAAAAATGAAAATCTTAAAATCCAACAGCTCCACATGTCTTACTGGTGCCAGGTTGTTACTCAGACCTTCTTATGCCAAAAATGGGCAGTGTCCCTATTGTATGCTTGCTTGGCTCAAGCAATGCAGACACAGTCATTCATTTCATCTGGGCAGCCGGCTTTCACCTTGCGTCTGTCCTAGAGACGCTTCCTGCAGCAGTATTTGGTTTTAAAACACTGCGAGTAAAACCCCTTTCTTATCAAAAATAAAATGAATTAAGAAAATTCTTTAAAAATCCCAGTCTGAGTACTATCAAAAAACTTATGACTTCTTGGCACAAAAGATCTTGAATACCCTTCATGCTATTCAAACACCCAGCGCGTTTCAATGGGTGTTTTCAAAATAACCCTGTATTTTATGCTCAGTCTACCTGAGGGCACAGGATCCAGCAAGATCACCTCGAAGGCGGGTGTCTCTGCTTCATCCATGGGCTTCCCACCAGGCTTGGGTGATGTTTTAAGTTACCACTGAACCCCTCGGCCCCACGGCTGCGAAGCGGTGCAGAGAGTACCCAGGCACGCACGTGTGAATACGAGTGTGTGTGCACGCACAGACACGCGTGGATGCCCAGATCTTCTTCCCCAACACAGCAGCGGCGCAGCGCTGTCGGAGCCGCGGAGATGAAGGAGAAAGGGACGAGGGGAAGACAAAGCCCCCGCACCCCGGGGCCCCGCTTACCTCCTCCTGCAGCAAGTGCGCAGGCATGGCCCTGTCTCTGCTCCTCGGCGGCGGTACGCGGGCGCGCAGCTCCCCGGCGCTGGCGAGAGGCTGGCTCTGCTCGGCTCCTCGCTCGGCGAGCTCTGCGGCTCGTGGAGGCGGGTGCGGAGGTATTTAAGGGGGGCTGCTTGCTCGGCGGCTGGCGGGGCCGGGCTCTGCGCGCCCCGGCCTCCCGGTGACCCCCTGCCCGCGGCTGGGATGCGCGGGGTCAGCGCGGAGGGCGGCGAATCGCGGCGGGGGCCCGGCTCTCGACGTAGCCGGGGGGAGAGGCGGGGCGGAGCGGGCAGGGGGGCGGGAGGGAGGAAGGATGCTGAGGAAGAGGAGGATGACGAGGGCCAGGCTCTCTCATGATGCCTGGCTGCTTTTTTTCTTTTTTTTTTCCTTCCTTTTTTNCGCTAGCCAGTAATGCCAGCAATATCCAGCCTCTATCCAAAATCCAAGCTCTATCCGAAATTCAAACTCTATCCCACAGAGACCTTCACCATTAAAAGTGGAAACCAGGGCCCTTACAAATCAAACCTTTTCGGTGGCAGAGCCCGGAGGCAGCTCTCCTAACTCCACCGTGTGGTCACCGTGCCAGACACCTCTGTCATTTAGCACCAAGGCTTAGGGTACCCGAACGCCATCACCCTGGCCAGGACCTCTTGTAGCTCCTTGCCCTACTCAATAGTGTGTCCCGTGTAGAGTTTCTGTCCCCTGCTGACACATGAGTCATTTTGGGAGTGGAGCAGGAACGAGAAAAGCCAAAAGTGTGCCCATATCCTCTGACATATATCCTGTCCGGAGCTCTCCTGCAGTGATGGAGCTGACCACACGAGGTGCAGACAGACAACCGAGATCTTGCAGAGTCCATCCCTGGGCTGATCCTGCTCAGACATATCGTGGCTTATTCAGTGGCAGCTGTCAAAAGTGAGTTGCATTCACTGGAAGGGAATTGTAATCACTGGAAGGGAAAAGTGACAATGAAAAGCAACAGTAGCCCATTTGTTCTCCAGATTTAGAGGTGTCCAGCAAAGGGGAAAATATGTCCCTGCTTTTTCATTTCACGATGATGAATGAAGAGGTCTGTGAGGAGTATGTGTTTAAATTTGATATTAGGATCTTGAGTCATGCCTACCTTTTGAGATATTAATATTTAAACAGAGAGTCCAAATCAGAAGATGTTCCTGGATGGTGAAAGTGGACATGAGTCAGGGAGGGACTTTCAACCGTCTCTTTTAAGACTCTCCATTAAATGTTTGGTTAACAACACTGAGGAGAAATTTATGTTTAAATTAAAGATTCTACCTCTTTTCTATGTGAGTGCTGAAAGAACTACAAACTGAGCTAAAAACTACCCCAAGGAAACCTGACTCTTGCTATTTCCAAAAGAAAACCAGAAAATAAATAAATTTTTTAAAAAGAAGGTGGTACTTGATGATTTTAAAGAGCTACTCTCCAGCTCATAACACATGGGGAAAATTATCTCAGTGTCATGAACCAGGGGTGGACCTGGAATTGCTACTGGTAGGTGACAGTGAGGCTTTGGGGAATTCAAGGTTTGCAGTTTTGCAGATGCTCAGACCCACCAGAGCCCTTTTCTTTTCAACAGGTTTCTTTCCTCAGACATAGAGTACAACTATGAGGCATTATACAGGGCAGCTGTATAATTCTAAAATCAAGAACACGTTTGGCTGCTCCCTCACAACATGAATAAGTTTTCTGCATATTCCCCTGCCCAGTCAGTCTGGGTGGTGACCATCACCATTTTTTTGTTGCATAGAGGGAAAGACAGATCTTGACCGTCGTTGGGACTGTGCTCACCTGGCAGGTTTCAAGTGTTCTGTGCCAAGGACAGTCTTGAGAAACGCCCTGCCGAGCTTGGCCAACTTCTCCAGCTGCCATTTTCATCACCTTTGAAACACATTAATGCTCCTGAATGTGGCCACAAGGTCCAGGCATTGACACCTTGGTGAGGAGGTGGAGAGTGTGCAGCATGGTTTGCTTTGCCAGTGATTGGACTGCCACAGATCTGGCCTTGCTGTCGAAAAGCTTTTTGGCCCTATGTGAGCTAGAGGCTTGGCCATGCTGTGCCAGCCAGGCTCCCTGCTGTGGAGAGCTGCTGGCCGTGCCAGTGGCCTGCACCCTGCACACCCCTGGCCCCACCACCCTGGCCTGCCCATCTGAGTCCCAGCTGCAGACTTCAGCTCTGCTGCGCAAAGGCTTGAGACAAAAGGGGGATCACCGGGCAGCCCAGGTGGGAAAACAGAAATGTTTATACAAACACAGCAATACAGCTTAAATCAGGCTTTTCCCACTGTAGTTTGTATCTCTCCAGACAGGTATTTCCCTCTTTCCAGGGAGAACTTCCCAGCTAAGCCTTCAGCAGAATTACATTGCTTGTGGTGTACACCAACACTGCTTCATGGAGATTTGGCTTCAGCCAGCGTCCTCAGGAAACTGATTCAATTTTTCTGCATCTGGTGACTGCTGCCCAGGGTCACAGTCTTTCATAAAAGAGCTGATGCAATGCCAGGGCCATGGTGCATGGCAGCAATGAGCAGAGCCGTGTCATGGGCAGCACAGGCCATGAACTTCAGCACTGGATTTCTTTAGAAATACATGGTCTAATGTAAGGCTGTTTCCACCTTCCTAAGACCTCCCCACAGATTCATGATTCAGCTGAGGCACTGGGCCAGTGAAAAATTTTTGCAGAATTTTTTTTGTCAGAGGATCTCACAGTTTTTCATCAAGACTGGGGACAACGAGGCACAAACCAGCAGTGAAGTTTACCACAAGACAGTATCAGTGAGCAGATGCTTTAAGAGAAAGAACTGTCACATTCCTGTCCTAGCATGCACTAACCACCCTGGTTTTGCTACCACAGTGCCAGAATGCAGATAAAAACATCAAAAGTAAGCTAAGGTTCTTTTACCATAACACATTCCTTCCTAGTCTCCCATAAAAAAAAAAAAAAAAAAAGCTTTTCCATTTAGCAGTAAGTTTTGCAAGGGGATTTCATCTATTTCATCTGGTGTTGACATCTTGGAAATTTTATTGGATCTACTCAGTTACCCCCTCAAAACTGTTGAAAAAGCCATGTACACAAAAACACTTGCTGCAAGGGCTTTGCAAGGTTTGTTTAATGTTGTTTATTTATCTTCTTTAACAACATTCCCTGTCTCCCACTTTGTCTTCTATTTCACAGCTAGAAGTTGAAACAAGAAGAGGGGACTTAAGTAATGAAGGAATAAGCTGAAAACTGGGGAAAGAAATTATCCCTATGCCAAAAATAAAGGCTTGCAAAAATTGATTTCCTGAAGAAGTATGAAGCAATTCCATCTTTAGAGCTTTTTCTGGAGGTAGGAGAATCATGTCATGGGTGTGGGTGCCGTGGGTGCTCCATTCAAAGAGCAGTCAGTGCTGGGGTGGCTTTCCATCCTTTCACCAATGCTTTCTCTCCTCCTTACCCTCATAAAGCATCTGCTCTTCAAAGGTGTTGAGCCCACTCTGCAGAGCAGATGAACACTGGCATCATTCACCACTGCTGCCAGCGGTCTCTTAGCTTAATGGTGTCTCTGGTTTTGACAAGTTGACTTTTGGGCACAGTCATGTGTTGCAGAGAAATAGGGTAGGGGACCATGGCTTCAGAATGAGTTGGGACAGGACCTGGCTCAGACTACAGGAGTTCAGAGTTAATGCCTGCTTGAAGGATGATGGCAGCTGCAGGTCTTTCAGGGTTGTGTGTTTCAGGAGTTCAGGTGACAGGGATCAGATGCCAGCTCGTGGGATCATCACCCTTGTTTGATACTGCTTTCTCCCCATGCTTTCTTTTGGGAGGTGATGATTCTTTGTTATATTTTCACACACTCTTCCTTGTCCAGGAGAGGTAGCAAATGGCTTTCATATTTGAAGTGGAAAGCTAAGAATTGTTTAGTCACTTGGCTCCAGACACAGTGACTTGAGGAGCCTAGTATCATGGCATTTACCAAAAGTGCTATTTGTGTTTACAAGAACTGGCAGCATCCTAGTCACTTGCTTGCTTTCTATCATGTTCCCCCCACCACACACACACCTTAAAACATCAACTGTTGTTCTATAAATTCAATGGTTTCCACAAATTCCTGAAGATCCCCTGCTCCATGCTCACTCTTCAAGCATGGCCAAGCTCAGTATGGATTACTTGGGCTCCTCAGCTGGGAGCACCCAGAAGAGTAGCAATGGCCAAACCCCCAGCAGCCTTTGGAAGGGCAAGGGCTGGAAGAAGAAGCTGATGCTTGCCTTGCCACCCTGCTGATGTTGAGTGGGAAATGTGGGGCTAAAGGGAGTCAATAAAGTAGCTGAAATCACTCATGTCTCATTGCCAGGGTTAGAAGGGAATGCAAATGTAACTGGGGTGACTGCCATGGCTCCAGACTATGGCCAGGATGGCTAAATTCCCTGCCATTGATGAGAGAATAAGTGTCAAGATAATCTTATCAGCATCAAGAATAAGGCTGATAACATGCTGATGACTGGGGTAGGGTGCTTATCTCTGCACTTTGCTCCATCCCTTGCGGTCTGACTCAATGCCACACACTCTGCCCACCCTCCTCCCCTCCTGTTACCCCAAACAGGCTTTGCTCCCAGTCCTCGGGCTGCCAGCAGCAAGAACCAGCCGGTATTGTCTAAACAGGGCCATACAATGGGCAGCATTGTTGATACTGGATTTTTGCCCTCATTGACGATGACCTCACAGCCCACCCCTTGGCCACTTCAGCCAGCCCCTCGGGACTGTGAGGCTGTCTTTGGAACTCGGGTAAATAAATTGGGAGAGGAGGGGGAGAAAGGGATGGGGACCAGAGGAACACAGCGGTCTTTGTGTTGCCACCCTCTCTTCAGCCCTGGTGCTCTCTGGTGTCCCTCTACCCACATCAGACACGGCAGGCCAGGTGCCAAGGAGCCGCATGCCGAGCGCCCATCCCCGCCCTGCGCTCGCTGGGCAGCGGCACCTCTGCGCTGCTGCAGCCTCCCTTCTTCGGCTGGCAGCGTGCTCGGTCATCTCAGCCGGCCTGTCTCCTCCTCCAGGCCTTCCGTGCCTTCTTCCCCACATCTGCACCCTACATCTCCTGCCCCTCTCTTCAGGCTGCGACCGTCCTCCTGGAACCCCCATCCCCTGCTGCCAGCACCGTGGGAGCGCCGAGCGGGGGTCTGCAGGAATGCCACCTCCTGGTGGCGGATCTTCTGACCCAGCTGAGGTGGCGTGGGCAGTGCCGCAGTGTCCCGTGCTCCGTGGTGTCAGCCCGGCGCAGATGCACCTCACCCGTCCATGACAGCCGCTCGCGTCTGCGGGCGGGTCTCCACCCGCGTGGGGAGAGAGGCGATGCTGCGTGGCTGTAAGCGTGAGCCCTGGGGACACGTTGCCACACAGTCAGCACAGGGGGAAATTGCAGCACCGGGGAATGGTGAGGGCTCATCCAAGGTCAGTTTACAGCTGCCTCACAGAGCACAGTGTCCCATGCCACTGTTTGTCCTGTTTGTGTACGTGCTCTGCATCCTTGCTTTCTACCCTGTCTCCTTGCTGCAACAGCAGCCTGACTTTTGATGACTGTCCCAACATTTAGGAGAACAAAAATAGTTTACCAAAGTTAAAAATAACCTGGGGTCTAAAGATTTGGGAGACGTCTCCCTCACATACTTGCTGGCTGAATCTCAGACATTCATTTTTATCCTGGAGAGGTTTCTGATAGACTCCTGTTAGAGGAAGCAGGCACACCCTGGCAGGGAGACTCTGGTGGGGTTGCCCTGAGAATGCACACCTGCTGCTGGGATGAGAAGCAGGAAGGACAAAGAAGAAATTTGCTGGACACTCAACCCAATCCTCCCTACTTTAGGCTTATCAAAGGCACACAGATGAAAACCTCAGAGATGGGGTGTGCCTCTCCCTGTCTGCTGCTTCCAATTTTGTCTACATCCATACCTCAGTTGCTTTTAAAGTGAATGTTTTCTTCACTCTTGGACAACAGGACTAGAGCAGAGTACTGTACTCCTCCAGAAGCCAGCATTGCTTTTCCTCTTTTTGCTCTCTGCTTATCCCAGTGAAGAGCTATATATTGTCAGCAGCATTATATTGGTTTTAGGAATTTTTTTGCCTACAGGGATGATGCTCCTGTCTTTCTCTATGTCCATTTGCAACAGAAAATTCTTCAGGATTCCCCTCTGAGCAGAGTGCCTTCCCACCGTGGTGTATAGGCTGCAGCAGTGTGCATGGTTGGCCCAGTAAAGGACATTTTGAGTCCTCAAGGAGAAATGTCCTACAAGCTGTTATGTTTCTGCCCAGCAAAAGGTCCTACAAGCTTTTGGGTTTCTGGCCAGGAACATTTTTAGGTTTCCTTGCTTGTTCCTTTACTTGCCTGTCTGGTTTTGCTGCCTTTTCAGGTCTTTAAAGAACTTGTCTACCCTGTCTCCTCTAAAGAATGGAGCTGCAAATACTCTTGCCTTTCCATGGCTACCTCCTCACTTAAAGTAAAGGGCTGCAGACTTCTGGGTTCCTGTTAGTTTTGGTGGGTAAAAATGTCCCATATTAACCTGGTGTTTGTGTCTGGAGTGTTAATAGAGAGAAAGTTCTGTTGCAAGTGTAAAAGAAATCCTGAGCAGGTAACACTGAGGGGACCCTGCAGCCCGAGCAGATGATAATCTGCTCTTAGCTACTTCTGTTACCTTTTTAAAGCATCCTCATTTTGTCTCTAAAATCTTGTGACAGTACTAACACAGCAGTCTCATTCAAAATGCCAGTCTACGAAGGCTTCTTACAAAGTCTGGTTCTCATAGCACTGGAGAGGTGAGCAGATTATCGATCACCACACACATTCACACATCCACACAAACATTTTGTATGTTTTGGAAGGTGTGTTTTTTCCTTTGTCTGAGCTGTGTTTGAGAGGATCATGTTTGCAGAGGACTCAGGTATAAACTTCAAGAACAACCAATGTTGGCATGAAAATTACTTCAACCTTCTCTAATTGATAATGCCAGGTGATTTTATTCCTGATTCTTCAAGAAAAGAAAGCAAGGTAAGGGTGAAGTAGCAGAATTTTATGGCTTTTGGTATAGAGTTACATGACATTATCACCACTGTTCTTGTCCTAATTTTACCTAGATGAAGATGGTTGTGGAGGTGTTGGGAAACTGGGCTAAGAGCCCCCACTTTCAGTCTGAGGGTGTCTGGAACAACTCTGGGATCCATAGCTGCAGTACAGCTACTTTGAATTTCCCTGCTGATACACGTGGAGAAAGACAGACCAAACTTCTTCCTTCTGTAGACTGTAGCGGACTAGGAAGAGCAGAAAATGTGTTGGAGGTCACCCTGCTTAGATTTCCAGTAAGATCTTGGCAAATGGGACACATGGACTGAACTAAATAATAGGATGCAATTCACTAGGCAAGTACAAAGCTCTAGTTTGAGGTGAAGAGTCAACTATCCAAACCTGCACAGGGAGATTAACTTGGTGAGACAGCAGTTCTGCAGATAAGAGTCTGTGGACAGCAGTGGAGCGTGTGCTCACAATGCCACACTGCAAGCAGGGTGAACTGTAGGTGTACAAATAGTGGCACAGGACAGACACAGGGAGTGGCTGTCTGGTTCTGCTTGGCTCTGGGGACACCCAAGGCCTGAGGGTTTTCTTTGTTTGTCCACTGTGCCATTTTGCTTTTTAAATAGCCTGCTGACTCTGTGGTGTGCCTTGGGAATAACAACTCTGAAAAAGGATTTGCATGTAAAGATTAGCAACTCTAAAACTTGAAGAGCCTCCCTGAACAGCAAAAATATCGCAGAGAGAATCCAGGCAAAATCATTTGCTGCCTGTCCTGCAGCAGCAAAGTTTTGGTTTCATGTGTGATACTCAGCTGTACAGCTTTGGGGGATAAATGCCTGTCAGGATGGTACCTCTCAAACCCCTATCAAGGGACTGCAATGTCTCCTGCCCAATGATGTCCCCACCTCATCATAGCTTCTGTAATATTCTGAGAGCACCCCAGAGACACTCCAGGATCCCAGCTAACATGCCTGAATGCTGAGATAGAATGAGTCTAGAAAGCACTGGAACACAGATAGGAGCTAACTGGTGTGCAAGCACACAATGTTGCCAGAGACTGGTTTGGCCCCAACTCCTTCTTCACCTCCTCTTTCTCAATCACTAGAGTGTATCCTTAAAAAACTGGCTCAATCAGGTGATTGGCTCATCCCTGAATATCAATCACATGAGCATCTAATCCCAAAACTGATGACAGACTCTTGGTGTTCAAATGGCCACCTAAGCCTTTCCCATCTTGTCTTTCTACCTATAAAATATAAACATCATGGATTATTTGGAATTACATGGTGAGGAATAAGGAGGGAAAAATAAGTACTGTGCAGCATGGGACTGTGCAGGTTGAATGGATATAATTGCACTGCAGACAAATGATTTTCATCTAAACAATGATTTGGTTACAGAAAACCAGAGAATCATTTGCAGCTCCTAAGGAATCTGCTTCTCTGGTCTCTAGCCAGCACTTGGCCAGCACCTTTCCCCAGAAGAGCAGTGGAGTGAGCTCAGGATGTGCTGAGGTAAAACTAGAGCAGCTCTTTAGTGTCCAGAGTACTCCTGTCTTGGTTTCCAAAGATGTCAGGATTCCTTCTTTCGCATTTCCTCCCTGGGACCCACAGCTGGATCTTGGGAGGTGCCAGGCCTTCAGATGCAGGGACCCTGCCCTTCTTCTGGTGCTGCTGGATGTATCACAAACATTTCTTTCACCCCTGGGAACAGGGGTCTCCTCTTCATCCTGTGTTAATGTGAGCCTTAGCCATAGACTATGGGAAAAACAACATCAAAATGTCAACTGTTGACACTTGACAGCTGCTAGAGGAGGGGGAGAGGGATACACCTGCAGCAGGTATCAGAGATGCCTGATGTTTTTCCCTGGATGACCCTGATTGCAGTATCTCTCCTTGCTAAAGTTTGCTCCAGGCATGACAGGAACAGGCAGGGTGAGTTCCCCATCCAGGAGTGAGTTACATGACAGTTAACCAGTGCTGAGGATTTACGTTTGAACAGCTAATCCAGTTTTATACCCCCAGCCCCACCCTTTGGACTTTCCCTAAATCATTCCACATGGGATATCGCTATTGTCTGCCCCTACCAGAGGCCCTGAGAGGTGGAAGTATTCCAAAAGTCAACATGCAATGATTAAACTGCAAAGAGCCTGGCAACTTTAAGCAGATGGCCATGGTGTGTCCTCCGTAGCATATGTCTGTCACTGGTGCTGTAGCTTGTACATAATATGAACTGATCGGTAACCAGCAAGAGAAAGATTTCCCAGGTGGAAAAAATTGCACTCCCTTCGTCACAAACACCTGCACTGGTCCTCAGGTGGGATTGGTTGATAGCTGAGGGCTCTGCTGAGCATTTAAAGAAGCCTGGCTGCCTCGCTCCTGGCTGTAGGATATTACTGCTGCTTTGTCCTGGCAAGGACAGGCTGGGTCTTGTTGAGGCTGTGCCGGCTCTGCCCATATTGTCCTTGTTAAGCGGGTGACAGGCAGTAATTGACTGAGTTTGATAAAGGGCAAACCCAATGTGGTATGGAAGGTGAGAGCTGGTGGGATTGGGATTTGCAGCGCTTGTGGCTGCTGGGGAATGTAGTTCCAGGCAGAAGAGCCATCTGAGGAGGGAGCAATGCCGGCGGGGGGACCAGCTGCACGAAGGGCACAAGACGGGCGTGTCCCGGGGCTGCGCTGCGCTGCGCTGCCTGCCCCGGGAGACCTGGGGCACCAGGGAGCGGAGGTCGGTGCGCGCAGGCACCGCCGCAGCGGGAAGGCACCGCTGGGACATGCGCTGGGCAGCACGCCCTGGAGAGGGAGCGCACCGGGGCACTCAGGGCGCGGTGAGGAAGGCAGGCACGGAAGGAGGGCAGGTGCGGAAAGAAGGCAAGGAAGGCGCAGAAGGAAGGCAGGTGCGGAAAGAAGGCGCGGAAGGAAGGAAGGAAGGCAGGTGCGGAANTCCCGCGGCGCTCGGCTGAAGGATTTCACCCCAGCTCAGACGGGCGCACGTCTCTGAGGTGGGCTGGACTGCCATCGCTGAGAGATTTGAACACCATCCTCGTGGGATTCCTCCAAAAAGGCGGAAAAGCGCAATGATGATCCGAGTGAGCTTTTCCAAACAGGGCAACATTGTGCCAGTTTGTAGCCATACGCTAAGAACTCCCCAGTAAACCTAGGTGGTCACAACAGTGAGTTTAAGTGCTTTACTAAACTCATAAGCCTGTAACTGAGGAGTAGATGAAAAGCATTGAAGTATAAATAATAGCCAATGAAACCAAACAGTATTTCACTGCAAGATTTACTGTGAATAAACTGAAAAAAACCACCTATGCAAAAAACCACCAAAGCATTACTGATGCTTCAGAGATTAAATGCTTTGAAAAGTGGTGGTGCATCTAAAAGTGGGAACACCAGCAGGCACACAAATTCTGGGGGAGGGAAACAATTCCTCAACAGAGACCTTTTACTAGTCTCCCATTATATGAATTCTGCAATTCCATCAGAAAGCTGGATGTAATTCTCCATCCTGCTTGCTTCTGTTAACAAAGCTGATGGAAACTACAATCTCATCTCTCACATCTGATGCATCCTGCTATTTTTTTCCCAATGTGTTAATGCAACATGTATTAATACAACATTCCCCAAAAACCAAGGGATCAGCATTCCTTCTTATTGCAGTTATTCAACCCAAGCTTGCAGCCTGCTGTGTTCTCAGAGATATTATACAGAGACTCTCTTGCATCTGGCAGATAGCTGGATTGGGGAAGAAATCTTTGGTCTGAGTCCTGCTTTGTCTTTGTAGGGACAGTGGCAGGTGTTTGCTTTTGATATGCCATGGGACACAGGCCGTGTGTGTCCCTCTTCTTGCTGGCTGTGATAAATCTGGGTAAAAGGAGCAGCCTGTATCCAAACACCCTGGTACTGATGGCAGCCCAGCTTATGAGAAGTGACTCCTTGAGCCCTTTGATGGAAGCTCTCTGTCTTGTGACAAGTGTGGGTCACCTCTGGGAGTAAACTGTGCGTTGGTTGCCACCCCAGAGCTGGTTTCATTGCACAGGAAGAAATACCTTTTGTTTTGAAGCTGGTCCTCCTGAGGCGCTTCTGTATTTTTAGGCGTGGTGCTCAGCTGGGCGTTCATCACTGCCCACGGTGTGTCAAACACAGACTTTCTCCCAGCAATGCCAGCTGGCCCAGACAGTTCCTAGGAGCACAGAGTGTGTCTGCTGCACGTGTGTGTGGTAACATGCCCAAACATGGATCTGCACAGCTGCACGTATCACAGCGAAGGCTCAAGAAAACAACACCCTGCAGAGTGACAGTAAAGGCTCTTTGTAATCAAAACTGTATTTAAAGGTCAAGAAAATTTAGTTCTGTGTTCTAAAAACGGGAAAAATCAACATTATTCTTGTAAAGGACCTGATGGCTTCATCCTATACCTGCTTCTTTCTGCTCAGGTGGAGTTGCACATGCACAGTCCCTGTGAATTTGCAGCCAGCCAGTGAAGTCCCCACTGAAGGCCACTGCACGGGTACATGAACATAAGAGAGCTCTCCAGTGTGCTAGGAAATCTGTAAATGTTAGTAAATGTGTCTTTGTACAGCTGTTTATGAAAATTACCGCTAAGTTGTACATCATGGTAACAAGTTTTTATAAGTCAATTTCAACCTGTCCTTAGCTAAAATGTCCTAAGAGTTACTCTCTTCACCTTCTCCTCCTCAGCCAGATTTATCTTGACAAATTGGACTCATGTAAGGTTGCTTACTGAAACAGTTCTATATCTTGGCTTGCAGAAAGCACCTTTTCTGCTGGTTCCTCAACAAGTCTCTCATGAGATGGTTTGATTCTCTAGCCTCTGAACATAACTAGAGTAAGAATGGAATTATTAAAATGTAGATAAAATCCACCTCTTTGCAAAAAAAGACTTCATTTAAATGGAAAGTAATGAAAACACATGAACATTAATACACTGTGCTGGGAAATTTTTCAAAATGTCTCATAAGCAGTTTACTCAACACCAAGGAACTGTGCTTGGAAGTCTGTCTTTTTATTTCTGATGTTTAACAGTTGATTAGTGCTGTCACCACCGCTTTCTTTTTCCCTATTCCTGATGCAATCCGTAGAGGTAACAACTATCTCTAGCTCTGTTTATGTTGCCTGGAAGTGGGAACCAAATGCTTGTGTTGATGAGAACCTGCTGAAAATGGATTATTGCCAAGAGAATTAACATAGCACCCTAAGTAATAAAACAGCAACTTGGATATAAAATTGTTTATGCATGGTTGTGTCTCTTTCTTTGTTTGTTTTAGATGCAGTGAAGAGTGACTATAGAATACTGTGCACTGCTAAATTTATATACAAGATTTCTCCAGAACAAGGCATCTGTAAAACTTTAAACCTCAGTGATGATGATTAAGCTCCAGGAATAAAACTGAAAGTGTTGTTCAAAATCTGTGCCAAAACTGATTCTGTTACAGAGCTGGATACTTCTGTCCTGGTCCTCTACCAGCTCTATTCAGCACAGAAAGTTGGTCTGTAACTGGTGTCCCAGCATCATCTCTGGCTGGTGAAATTGTTCCCACCAGGGCCACTTCAGCAGTGGCTGGTGAGCTCCTGGACAGCCTGGCCTCTTGGGTCTGGAGCAGACTCACCTTCAGTCCCAACAAGTGACTGCTCTTATTAACTGGTAGGACTTTTTTCTAACCATGATATCTAAATGCTTTGTAGTTCTAATTCAGTGTTTGAGAGTGCTTTTTTGGGGGGGAATTTATGAACTCTTTGGTGCTCTTTAAACAAAGGAATTAAGTGTGGGATGTTGTTTAAAGGTCTGTGGGCTTGGCATACTGACAGAAAAACTTCAGTGGCTGGTGTACTTTGTCTTATTCTAACGTGCTGAACCCTGTTGTGATGTGGTTTCTGGTGTTAGAAACAGTCTTCCCTGGGTATCTCTGAAAGGTTTCTTCTAGGCCTGCTGAAAAATGGATCTCAACAAAGAAGGGAAAAAGAACAATAGAAAAGAGAAATTCTGTTGGCTGGTTTTCACAAGAATTAAAGTTTGGCAAATAAGGCCCCAAGGCACTGTAAGGAAAAGAGATGTGAGGTGAGTGCTCACAGAGGCTACCAGACATGCACTGTTCCTTAGCCAGGAAATACTGCTGCTCCACATGGGCTTACATCAAAGACCACAGAGGGCATAGCAGAGTAATCTATGGGGTCCTAAAGTCTGCATCATATTCTCTCCCAGCTGACACATCTCCTATCATTCAAGTTTACTGGCTGAAAAGGAGCTTTTTAGACCCACATAAATTGAGTCACCTCATGCTGCCTGTAAAGAGTTGTGTGTGTTTCCTTAATTATAGTGTGCTCTTGGTTCTGCTTTGTGTTAGGCTCTTTGGAATCAGGTGACACAGACATGACCCGTCTTCTGGGCTGGGTGGGTGACTTGGTCTTTCAATACAGGACAATGTGACCCCTTTCACCACCTGCTCTGTGCCCCAGCCACTGAGAAGATGTGCAGATCTGCACTGTACCTAGCTCCCGAAGGATGGGCTGGGATGTGCTGTGCCACAAGCAGCAAGAGCTGCACTGTGAAAAAACCCCCATGCTCCCCCAAAGCAGCAGCTCCACACGTAAGTGATGCTACTTGTGCATGGGCAGAGGTGTCTGCTGCATGGTCCCAGGAATGCCCTGGATGGCTGCCTCTGGCAGGTGGCCTTTCACTGAGGCTCACCTCACTCCCTAGCACTGCTGCTGCCTGGGAGCTCTGAAAATGCTTCCCATCCCTTGAACCCGCTGATTCCATGCCACTGCTTTCATCTGACTAGGGAGTAATAAAACACAACAGGCCCTAAAAATACCAAATTCAGTCAAAGGATCCAACCCAGACCTCCAGTGACTTTCCAGTCACTAAGGCTGCCCTCTTAGTGCCCTGTGCCAAGTTAGGTCTTGTCTCACTCTTGTTCAAGCAGCTGCTTAGTGCCATGATCTTAGGTGACATCTAGGGGACATCTCTGCATATCCTGGCTGGCTTGGCAACATCACCTGCATGAACATCAGAGTCCAAAGAAAACATCCTTATTTGGGTATACAGGTGTGAGAGTCATGTTGCTTCCTTGGCTAATGCCAGAAAAATAGCAACCCTCAGTACCCACAGAGAGGCACCTCTTCTGAATTATCTATTCAGACCTGAGGAAGCACCAGGCTCAGGTACACATTCTTTTATAGTCTCATCACCAAGACAAGTGTGGTGTCCTGGGGTTAAGCTCTGGGACCCCTCAGGGTACAGTCACAGACCTGCAGGACCTGAGGTGCCTGGGATGACTACTTGCTGGTGGCCAGTGGCAAGGTGGATGCAGGCAACTCCCAGCCACTGTTATGGCCAGTTTTGCCTGTTTGTTACTTTGATGGGGTTTTTGTTTGTTAGTGTTTGGTTTTGGTTTGGGGTTTTTTTTGTTGTTGTTGTTTGGGTGGTTTTTTTGTGGTGGTGTTTTTTGTTGTTTTTATTTTCTTTTTCTTCTTTTTTTTTTTTTTTTTTAAATCAGGCTTGCTCCAAGCCTGGCAGGCACTGCAGGGCTTGTGGAAATACCGCGAAAGCAGGAGATTCCACCCCCTGGTTTCCAAAACGACCACTACGTTTACTCCCGCGTTTCACCCCTGCTTTTACAATCACAAGGAAGAGGATGCTGTGCCGCCCGCTCCGCTCGGGGAGCCCCTGCTCTTTGCCCTTCTCTGCCAGGGCGAGTCCCGCAGCCCCGAGCAGAGGCTGCCCGGCCCCGCTCCGCACGGGTCCCCGGAGCATCCTGAGCGGTCCGGGCGCTCCGCAGCCGCGGGGCCGGCTCCTTGCAGCCTCCTCTGCTCACGGCGGCAGCTGGCTCTGCCATCGCCGCCGTGAAGCGGAGAAGGACTCCTGGACTTGCCGGTGTTCCCAGGGCGACCGGGATAACAGGGCTGACGGTGGTTCCGAACAAGGGGTAGTGCCACCCCTCTGGTCGGTGTCACCAGCTGAGCCGATATAAAAGACAGAGGATGCTTGCTCTCTGTGGGGAGCTGCTGGTGTGCCCTCTCCTGGCTGCTGAGGCAGACAAGCTGTTTGGCATTGATTATCTCTCTGCTAACTTTTAATTCCAGCTTGGGCAGGCAATTGTCACAATTCCAACTAAAAAGTACTTCTGCTGGCAGCGAGTAGTCATGAATTTGTCTCGCCTAAACAACAGAGCTGAGAGCCACTTTAAAGTGTCAGAAGTGCATGAACTGGAGACAGTGAGGAAGAAAGCTTGGGACAATCCTGTTTACAATGGCTCTCCCTCTACCTGCTTGAAAATTCAAGCCATCTACAACCCCAAGTCTGTCCTGGAGAATCCCTATGAGAATTTTGAAGAGGTTGGGGATCCACTGCCCTGCCAGGAAGAGCAGAGCAAAGCTGTGAATGGGAGTACAAGTCCTTTCCTCAAGTGCTGCTTCTACATCTTCAGAGGCATCCGAGGTAAATCTCTATCTCATTAGAAGGGCCTTATTAGCCCTCAGAGCAATGGTGAGGGGAGGAAGAGATGGGATGCAGAAGGTAGAAACCACATAGTGTCTGTGTAGCCCAGGGACCTGTTCAACATGCAGTAGCATTACTCCAGAGATCATCTTTGGCTGACCTGAAAGGAGCATCCTCGTTCTGTGTGCCTTGCTATAGCTTCATGGTCTGTCCTGTTACCTTTACTGCAAGGTAAGAGACTTAGTGCTGTGCTCAAGGTCATGCAGTGAATCTGTTGGCAGAGCCTAGGTGCTCTGAATCCCCAGGAGCCATCACTGTGGTGGTGAGACTGTTCTGTCTGTGTGTGCATTTTCTAGATAGAATGGTACTGGTCCCGTGCTGCAGTAACATAAGAACTGATAGACCTAAATACCAGAGAAAATCTAGCACTGTCAGGACTGAAATGTAGGGGATTATAGCAATGTACCAAATGATGTTTTGCTTGAAGATAGCTGAAAGAGGTGCTGTTTTCCAGTTTAAAAGACAAAGGGGAATGAAATATTGTGTAGGCTTATTCAGAGGCAAACAAAACCCCGGGGGAAAGATAAGTCTCCTGTCAGAATACAGTCCTGGGCAAGGGCATTATTTGAACAGTTTCTTATAGAAGGTATAAAATCCCAATATTTTAAAAACAAAAGATAAAGCAAAGAAAAAAAAATTCTTGCCAATGTGTCTTTTTTTCCCCTCACTTGGAAGGCAAGAACCTTTCTCAGAGCCATACCCTCTAACAGTACGAGTGGGTGAATAACAGTAGAGCTTGGTCCTGAATTGCACAGCCCCTCTATGGTCAGTGCTTTTGTCATTGCCATTACATTCTAACACTACTAATTCACATGGAATTGAGAGCAGAGGCTTTAGAGATTTCTCCTGGCCAAGGAACAGTGTTGAGTGGGTTTGGTAGCTAATTACAGATTACTCTTAGGCAGTGTATCATTTACCTGGTTTATTCTGAAATGCTTTCTTCTAGGCATTGTTTGGGACTTAAAATGGAAAAACATATCCATACTTTAACATGAAATTTCCATTTGTGATCTGCCAGAGTTGAATTTGGAGCACACAAATGATGGTAACTGTCAAGTTACTACATAATTTTCTTCTTCTGACTGTTGCAGCAGTGTGTCCTGACACTAAGGATGGTAAATAGGGCTGTAGGAAATACCAAAGCTGGGAATCCAAAGGCCAGTGCAGACAGACCAAAGGTGTCTTTGAGCCTTGCAGAAGTGGGGACGTTTTCCTTGAAGAATTTACTTCCTTCCTTTGCCTCTTTACTAGGTGCTCATCATTTTTCATTGCCTCTCCATTTAATCCTCTTGGTGTCTCACATGAAAAATAGAAGTAGTACATATAAGTTAGTTAGACAATGAGAGTTTGAGAGGTTGGGGTTTTTGCTTAAAAACCATTTCCTGGGATTACATGTCCATAGCTAGTAGTAATAGTTGGATTATTAAGGTTTTTTCTTGTCCTCATCAGTTACTGTGCTGGGTTAGTAGTGAGTAGCTGCTGCTCCTAGGGCCACTGCTCAGGACTGTTCCTCTCTAAGCAGTGTCCAAGCAGCTCTGTGTCCTGGTTCCTGCCTGACTCCTGCCACCTCTGCTGGTTCATGGCCAGCCCATGGGCACCCTTTGCTGGGTATCTGGGTGTATGGTGGTTGATGAGGCATACCCAGCTTCCCACTGCCTTTGGAAGAGGATCTCCAGCTGTACCTGAGACTGTAAGCTAGTCACTCACCTGGGTCACAAGTCTGGTTTAAAAGCACACTCAGAAGATAATGCAGGTGTTGTTAGTAACTCTTATCAGTCACCTGTTACTATCAGGAAGGTGAAACTTATAAATGGATTGCATTCACAGCCTATTTTCTAGATTCTGTTATTTTTTCTTTGCTCAGCCATGTGAGTGCTGGATGGTCATTCAGGGTGCCATAAGGAAGACTGGATATCTCCTAGCCTTGAGTCCTTCTACTCCAAATGTCATGTCCAAAATAGCTGCATCCCCAAGGGGGTAGGTGGTGCCAAAGGAGACACAAATGGGGACATGCTTCATGTATGAGGTGATAGATTTTCCTGGCATATTTCCTAAAGACATAGCTGAAAATAAACCTCAGCTGATACAGTATTACAACTACTGCATGGAGTTTGAAAGGACTGGAGCAGCCTTATGGTCCTCCAGGTATCATTTTGGGCAAGAGTCTGAACCAAGTTCTCAATGATATTTGAGTCTTCTTGAATTTAGGTGTTCCTGAGTACACTTCTGTTCTCAAAGTAAAGAAGGTCTGTGCATTTGCTCCAAACCTAGGGATAGTAGGGGTTCCCTGCTCATGGAAAAAACCCCAAACAAACCTGTTAAAAGACTGTGGTGTAGTCATATCTAAGGATGAAGGTAGTAATTTAGAAGCGACCTGAAAAGATGGGCAAATTGTTTCCCCATGTTTTTGTCCATTGTGTAGATTCCTGTAGATCACATGATACTTTCTCCTCCACAGGAGTTAGTCCAGATCATCTCCAGGCTGTCATTTCTGTTGCTGCTCTGGATTGTCCAGAACAGGCTACTGGTTTGTCTGCCCAGATGTGACGGCAGATGCTGCAACAGCCACTATGGTAGTTAATGGTGCAAAAAACTCTCTAATCTCTTGAGATGCCAAAGAGCTGTCAAAATAACAGGATAAATGCACACAGACCACTAGAACACTTTTGCTTACTCCAGACAAAAAAGAAGTTTGTCATCTGCCAGAGATGACTTCAAATGTGGGGCCTTTGATCAGGTTTGTTCCTGGTTTGCAGGAAGATGGTTGTTGCACCCTACTGGGGATAGGAATCAGGGCTGAGCTCTCTAGGAGCTGCAGAAAGCAGCAAAGACTATGGCAATTATTGACAAAGCTTTCATCACTAGGCTTTCAATTGAAAGTTCTTGTGCCTTTCAACTTCAGGAGCATTCCAGAAATCACAACAGAAAGCCATTACAAAAAGAACAAACAAATACGCTAATGGTGTTAGGCGGTTCATCAAACACAAAATATCAAGGCTCCTTTTAAAGGAAGTATTTCTCTCTTATTGATTGACAACCTTGGTGACATTTAATGAGTTGTGTGAAGAAACAGGATCTTTAGCTAGTGCAATTGGTGTATTGGATTCAGCTAAGCTCCATTGTTAGATGTCCTGAAAATAATTTGGCTCTAAATGTTGTGCTGAAAATACTGAGTTGGGTTCTTTGAGTTTTATGACCAAGAAGAAAACTACAAGAGTTTTTAGGTAAGCAAGAGACAAATATTTGGGGCCTAATGGTTCAGTATACACTAAAAGGAGTAATAGTTGTAAAGCAAACACCAGATGCAGTTCTGCAATGGAAGACCTCTCAAAAGGTCAGCTGTTGGCACATGGGTGACTGAGATGAAATATTATGGTTTCAAGAGCATTTGTGACAAAGACTGAACTTCTGCAAAGAGTAAGCTGAAACACAGTCAGGAAAAGATCAGATAATGAACAGAACACAAAAGAAACATAAAACTAAATAGTGATCTAGCAAAATAAAAAGCCAGTATATTTCAGTGTTGGTTAGCTGCAAATCTTTTATTCATGCTGGAATGGTTCTTCTTAGAAGTATTTAGCAAATTTTTATAGGTCAAGTTTTGAAATGAAAAGTGGCTTGGCCTTGAAAAGCCACAAAACTTCAAATCCCAACAGCACTTTTTGGAACAGGACTACTTTTTTGGAACATGGCCCTTGAGAATGGCCATGAAAAACTCTACAGTCCCTTCTTTATACCCAACAGGTCTGTGGGGCACTACGCTGACTGAGAACACAGCTGAAAACAGGGAGCTGTACGTGAAGACCACCCTGCGAGAGCTGCTGGTCTATGTTATGTTCTTGGTGGACATCTGTCTCTGTAAGTAGCTGTCATATCTCATAGGCCCCATTTCTGTGTGCAGCATGAGGGGAATAATGTGAGATTTTATTATTAGTCTTCCTTGCTCTGCTGTAAATGTTACATTTATTGTATGGGTGCTCACAGCAGCAGGAAGTTGTCATTAACTTACATAATTGATGCTGCACAGAGAAGTAAAATTACTGACCAATGCTAACTGATGTTGGTTAGACTTAAGTAGTATTTTCTGATTGGCATTATCAGTTCTAGCCATTGATTCCACAGTCCTAGAAGCATCTGCCCAAGGACTTTTCTCAGTTTCACAGCAAATGCTCAACCCCCAAGACAGCAGCTCTAGAAACTTCCTGGTAGCAAAGACCATTCAGGGAGATTTTGCTCTCTGAGACTGGATGGGTGGCTGAGGTGATAAAGCAGATGGCATCTCACCCTGTTGTTCTTGAGTGAATGTAAAGTGTCCCTATACTGAATGCTAATGCTAATATGGACTTTGTGTCAGTAGGACAATGGCTGTTTGGTTCTGCAAAGGTTCATTTGTTATCACAAGTGAGCACCTGTGGCATGGCACAGTGAAGAGGGTTATATTTCATGGACCCAACAGCAGGAGAGATGGACAGACAATACCATCCTCAGTTACTATCATGCTGGCCCAGGGAGACAGTGCTTCAGTCACTCTTCCTAGAGAACCAAGACACGCACACAGACGTACACGTTGTCACACACAGACGTACATGTTGTCACACGCTGACTCATCCAGGAGGTGGGGGGTTGTGTCTTGAATGTCAGGTGCTTTATTTTCCTGGTGTCCTTTCAAGAGTAGGACATGTTCTTAGTGATCACCATGATGGATGTTTTTCTGAAGGAAGGAGCACTGGAAAGTTGAAACAACATGTTTGTGGAAGTTAGAGCCTGCTCCTCTTGGGGTTTCTTGGTCGATGAAAATTTACCTGGAGCTTTTCACTTGGGAAAATAGGGTGGTCTTTGTGCCTTTGTGACTTCACATCAGAAATTCAAAATATAGGTCATGGACTTTCTGCTGAGAAATAAAATTTCCCTCAGAAATTCTGTCTGGGAACAAAAACTGTTATCCAGAATGTTCAGTTGTATCCTCCAATGGTCTTCTCTTACTACTTAACTCTTATAGTTGGTCAGTCTGACCATTTAAACTCTGCAACACAGAGCAGATAAGTTTGTAAATCCCTAAGAAAGCAGAAAGCCCTAAGATTTATCATCCTGTGCCTTGTTCAGCTTACCTGTGAAAATATAAAATATATAGAAAGTGAATATATAAATACAGTTATATCAGTCTCCAATATTCAGGTATAAGAAAGGACCCTCCTCTTGTTCTCTTAGTGACATATGGAATGACAAGTTCCAATGCCTATTACTACACCAAAGTGATGTCTGAGCTCTTCCTGCAGACCTCTACAGATGGCCGTGTCTCCTTCCAGTCCATTGCCAGCATGGCTGACTTCTGGGTGGTGAGTACAAATCTGGCCTGCCATGGGGAACCCTGAAACTCAGCTACACTGGGGTATTCAGGTCCCTCTGAAGTACTATCTAGTGACTTCAGCAAGACATTTTGCTGCCACAAGCTTTTGCCAGCTACTAGCAATAGTCACAATAACATTTGCATGCAAAATATTAACTAATTTGAAATATAGTTTATCTCTGAGCACTGTGCCCAGAATACTGGCTAGGCTAAGTTTTGTGTGTACCCAGAAGAGTCCATTTCCCAGTAAAACAGGCAGGACATAACCAAATAATTTTGGTGATACAAGCATCAGCTCATTGCACAGGTAGGAAATAGTGGCCTAGAGAAGCCAAGGGATTTACTTCAGGTTTCCTTGTGACACAAGTAAAAGCCTATGTCCATTTTCATGGCATTTTGAACATCAAAATTAACCTGCCTGTAATTCATGCCTGGGCTTGTCTAATGTATAGATTCTTTAGGAAGAAGCTGGATTAAAATTTGCAATTACTTTTATCAAAGAGAATAAAGGTGACAAACATCTGGGGTCTAACATATTTCTGTCAAAGAATGGGTGAAAGAATAACAAGAGCCTCAGTGAAGGCCATTGAGTTATTGCAACCACTTATCTCTGACAGCCAGAAGTTATTTGTCAATTAGAGTTGCCTTTTTCTGTCATATTAAAACACTCCAGCAAACAATGGCACTATTGTTTCCCCACCACTGTTTCCAGGTCACTGGCACACGCACTTTTCATCATTCGCAACTTGTGCCAAGGCAATTCCTTGAGACTTGTGCTGACTGAAGTAGAAGAGACAATGAGACTTGTAGGGCTTTTGTACCTTCATTAGGCACAAAAGGTGCCACAGACACATTACAGGCCTGTAAGAAACCAACAATGACCCTGCTGCCCAGCATCCCTCCTCTACCATCAGCCCTGGTCCTTCCTCTCCTTAACATACATGCAACACAAACTTCTGCTACTTTCCATCTTGGGGACTGGAGAGGGGTGGGTCAGGTCTCACTACCTCAATCCCAGACTAAGAAAATTCCTCTGATGTGTGAGCTACAAAGGAGTTGTTCTCCTCTGCCTCCTCTGCAGTATGCACAAGGTCCCCTGCTGGATAACCTGTACTGGACAAAGTGGTACAACAACGAGTCCCTGGCGGTGCACAGCACCCAGTCACACATCCACTACGAGAACCTGCTGCTGGGTGTCCCACGCATCAGGCAGCTGAAGGTGAAGAACAACTCCTGTGTGGTCCACGATGACTTCAAGGAGGAAATCTCGGGCTGCTATGATGTATACTCTGAAGACAAGGAGGAAAGGGTCTCCTTTGGGCTCATCAATGGAACGGCGTAAGTACATCTAATCCGAATTAGTCTCTTCTAGTTCAAATAAGAGCTGCTGAGCTGCAGGATGCCAGGGGTGAGTTTCTCACATAAGGCTGAAATTCCCCGTGCAATCAGAGGCAGAAAGTCCTTCTTGTCTATCAATAATGTCTAGTGTCTCTTTGTGGGGAAGCACAACAGAATGAGTGGCACAACAGAATGAGTTTTCATGTTGGGAAAGCCATGAAAAAATCCAGTGGGAATACAGGAAGAAATTGTTGTGTATTTTAAAGAGAGTGAGAATAATAAAATAAATAATAAATTTGGGGCCAGATCCATCAAATAGCAAGCTGGCATTTAGCTGGGAAGTTACTATTTGCTTTCCTCTGGGATTTCAGGAGCCACAGAAAAGGGAGTGCATCCCTTTCATCTGGACAACCTATTTCTCTACAATAATGTGAGGTAGCTGCAATTTGATATCTTTGCTCACTGCGTGAATCTTGATCCATGAATGAGAAGATATTATTCATTAGGAAATACGAGTACAAGTGTATTCTAAGCAGATGGTTGTGTGTGATGTGGTAGAAGGTAATAGAGTAGATCCTGAGAATAACCTCCATAAAAACAAGACTGATATAGCCAACAAACCTCAGCATTTTCCCTCCATAGTATTGCAAATCATGTTGTGTCACTGCTGGGAAGCACTAAACCAGAAAAATAACCATAATGGTTACCAGTATTATGTAGGGTCAGATCAGGAGTAGGAATTAAGTGCCAATTCTTCAATTGAAAACTGCTCTGACCCTTGAAGATATAATTTTTCCAGGGCACAAGGCCGTTTTCAAGCCTGGGCAGGTGAGGCCTTTTTTTGTGCCTTGTCTGTTGCAGGTGGAGGTATCATTCTGAGGAGGAGCTGGGTGGTTCATCTCACTGGGGAAGACTAACCAGTTACAGTGGGGGAGGATACTACATAGACCTCAAGATGACCAGAGAAGAGAGTGCTGAAGCCCTGCAGGTCTTGAAGGAGAAACTGTGGCTGGATCGGGGAACACGAGTTGTCTTTATTGATTTCTCTGTGTATAATGCAAATATCAATCTGTTCTGTGTTCTGAGGTAAGCTGAGTCCTGATGTAAATTCTTCAGCCTCTTGCATCTTCCTCAATTCCTCAATTTGTTTCTTAAAATGTAAATATTTTATTATGGTCCACCAGTGGGGTGGTGACCACCCCCCTACTACTACTGAGTGATGTCAGTAAAAATGTATGGTTTAGTGAGAAGTCTTGGTCTTCCTGAAATAACCAGTCACACTTCTTGTCACCTTTCACCCTTTCCTATCACAGACAGTGAAACAGCAGAGATATGTCTGCATAAACGCATGTACAACGCTTCCACTCATGGTCTGGTGGATAACTCATGCTCAAGTTTGATGCCTCTCAAAATTATCTCTGAGCTTCCATCCCCTAGTTTGAAATTGTTTCCTTGTCCCCTTCAAGGTTAGTGGTTGAGTTTCCAGCCACTGGTGGTGCCATTCCCTCCTGGCAAATCCGGACAGTGAAGCTTATACGATATGTCAGCACATGGGACTTCTTCATTGTTGCCTGTGAAATTGTATTCTGTGTCTTCATCTTCTACTATGTGGTGGAAGAGGCTTTGGAGCTCCGTATCCACAAGTTTCAGTACTTCACCAGCATCTGGAACATTCTGGATGTGGTGGTCATTCTGGTGAGGATCCTTGCACACTTTTTTGGGGAAGGAATGGCAGAGATGTGTAAGAGCCAAAATAAATTAAGGAAAGTGGAAATTAGTCTAGATGAGACAACTGGCACATGTTTTGCTCTAATACTAAAATGAACAGCAGAGTAAATGGACACATGCTCTTGTGTCTGGAAGAACTGCTAGGACAAAATTCTTTCTTAGAGATGTCCAAGAGACTGTGAAGTCAGAGTTATCATTCAGCACATCAAGACCATATTTTCATAGCCCACCACTAGACTGCAGCTCTGAAGTGGTACTGCAATGAGTTTTGTGACATTTTAATTTCCTATGGGAATTTTTCTATTTTAATTTCCATTTTAATTTTCCTATGGAAAGCATAGGAACAATGATTACTGCAGACTACTCCTCTTCCTCTTTGCAGCTCTCCATTGTTGCCATTGGGTTTCACATCTTTCGCACCACTGAGGTGAACAGGCTGCTGGGAGAGCTGCTGGAACATCCCAACACCTATGCAGACTTTGAATTCCTGGCATTCTGGCAGACGCAGTACAACAATATGAATGCGGTCAACTTATTTTTTGCCTGGATCAAGGTACTGTAGGGGATCTGGGAGGTGCCAGGTCTCCAGTCAGACCTCTCCTTCTGGATAGCTTCAGGGTTGTCTCTTCCATCCCTCTGAGTAAATGAGTGTAACAGCTATAGAACAGAGAATTTTCCTCAAAGTCACATGCTCTGTTTTGCAGTAAATCTGGGCAACTTTTCACCCTTCATTCTGAGGTCAGTTATTTAGAGGTAACAGTCAGGAATATGAGCTCAGACACTGTGGTGTAAAAGTGGTTTTAGAAAATGCTGAGTACTATGTAACTTAGTCCATCCTCTACTATTTTGGTACTCTTGAGGATAATCTACAAACCATGGGTTTTTTTCATGATGGTCACTCAAGAGCTGGAAATGACTCATCTGTTGACATGGACTTTGCATTTCAACTGAAGCATCTTGGTGTGGCGGAAAGCCACCAAGGGGCTCCTCATCAGCCTCAAGAGATTTGTCCTTCTAGCAGTTCCTGTTTATATTTTCTTTTGACAAAAGGAACAAAGTCATATGTTTATGAACCCAGAGAAGGATGGTGGCACACCTGGGATAAATATCCTGAAGACTGAGCCACCATTTCCTAGCCACCTTTCTCTTCAGTACTTTGGTCCTGTAGTGAACCTCTTGTCTTAGTAAGCATGTGCATACATGAGAGAGACTGATCTAGCTGAAGGTTTGGCCTAACTTTGTCCCTGTTCTTCCATCCTGCAGATATTCAAGTACATTAGCTTTAACAAAACAATGACCCAGCTCTCCTCCACGCTGGCACGTTGTGCCAAGGACATCCTGGGCTTTGCAATTATGTTCTTCATTGTCTTCTTTGCCTATGCCCAGCTGGGTTACCTTCTTTTTGGGACACAAGTGGAAAACTTCAGTACCTTTGTTAAATGCATGTAAGTGTGTAAGTTAGTACCATGTTTCCATAATTTTATCAAAATAATTTTAACTGCTTCCCACTCTTCCCCCCAGTTGCAAATTTCAATGACAATCAGACACCTGTTATATCTCATTGTAATAAAGGCACAATAGTTAATAAGTTGCTCACAGCCTTCTGGCTGTGACATCTTCATGGACAAAAGAACGCAATAAGAAAACTGAGGGCTACAGGCAGATTTCTGTTTGTCTGGTGTTTATCAGTAAGGACAAGAGATATGGTGGATATTGGTAAGGATATCTATTTCTACAGAAGTCCCACAGATGCTGATCAATATATCTGAGATGGAGGATGACCCGTGGGTGGATAAGCACACATAGAAGGGAGTGTTGGGGAAGTGAGTTAAAATCCCATCTCGGACAATCTTGCAGTCCATGGGCCTGCTCAAGTAATGTGTGATGTTAATGGAGGTATCTGCTACAGCAATGGTTTTCAGCTTGTGTTCCACAGACCTCTGGGCATCCAGGTCCTGTTTTTGAAAGATCTACAAGAGAAAACAGAGATAAGGAAGCTTAGGATCAATACACTTAAACATCCACCATTATAGGGGCTATGAACTACAAAAGGTTGAAGAGCACTATCCAGTTCTAACATCCCTCCAGAATCTCACAAACTCTCTTGCAAGAGATGGCTTAGTTGAGTCAAATGCCTTTAATCAGGGAAAATTGAGGTTGTTTGGTTTTTCACTCCTATTTATACCAAAACACACTTTGGACAACCTGAATTGGCTGTGGAAGCCATGTTTTATTTTCCTCTTGCTCTAACCAGATCAGCTCACTTCACCCCTGAAATACTATGGATGCATTTAACTTGCCACTCTGGAGTGACTTAGACCCTGCTCTGGTTTGTGCCTGTGCCCATCTGGACTGCAGGGAGGTTCAGGTTCACCTCAGGACTGTTTGCATGTGCCTTTGTGTGACCCTGTGCTCTTTCTTTCCCACAGTTTCACCCAGTTTCGGATCATTCTTGGTGACTTTGACTACAATTCCATTGACAATGCCAACAGGGTCCTTGGGCCTCTTTACTTTGTCACCTATGTGTTCTTTGTTTTCTTTGTGCTTCTGGTAAGCAACAAAGTCCTCCTTGTGCCTGTATGGAAAGCAGTGTTTGAGAGACCCCTCCTGACAATCCCTGGGTTAGGTGCAAATGCTTAGAAAAGGAGTTTCAGTTACAATAGCTTTGCAGTGCAAATAGACCACAGTAGGCAAAGTGTGTTACTACAATTGAGGATTTGATTATTAGGGTGATTAAGGGCCAACATCTGTTAAGGTGAAGACTGAAACTGACTGGCTTCCTAGGCAATGGATGCAGAGGGATGCTCATAATAACCAGGTTAAACACGCAGTGTCAGGAGTCTATATGTAACCTAAAATTTTGCAAGAGAGGCTACCAAAGGTAGTATTTGAGGTGGGAATAAATGTACTTTCAGCCACTGCTATAACTGCAAAAACTTTAGAAAACATGGTGTGACTGAAGTAGGTCTTTTCTTGACCCTCTTTAATTTGCCCAAGAGATATCCAATAGGGAAACAACTCCTTGTTTAACTAAGTCTTGCACATCTGTGCCTGCTTCTTGCTGCTTCAGCTGCTGGAGCAGGCAAGATGTCTCATGCATATTCATCTCACTTCTTCCCCTTTTCCTAGAACATGTTTCTGGCCATCATCAATGACACCTACTCAGAAGTCAAGGAGGAGCTTTCAAGCCAGAAGGATGAGCTGCAGCTCTCTGACATCTTGAAGCAGGTGATGAATAGTGAAAGGTGATGAATAGTGAAAGCTGTGCTACTTTCTAGCTAAATCATGAGGCATTTTTTGGAAGTCCCTGACCCAAGTAGAATTTACTAGAGAGAAACAGTGGTTGCCAACTCCAGATCCCCCTTCTTTGTGTGCACAAGAGTCACAATTCCTTTCTGGGATAAATCAGGCGCCCAGACCCTTTAGCAATGGGAAGATGAGAAACCAGGTGTTGGGTGAATCCTGTTACTTGATGCAGTGTTTCTGAGAGACTTTTCTTCCCAGTATGGTCTCTAGACAAAGCTCTTTCAGTCCTTCATAAAATGCACTTTGATCGATAACATGGCAAGTCCTGCTGTGCTAAGTTGAGCCTGTTACAGTGGCACAATTCTAGCAGGTTAAATCTGTCTTTCCCGTGGGCAAATTCCAGAAAAGTTCCTGGAAGGTCACAATTCTGCTCTGGGACCAATATTCTATGCATCTTTGGTCACAGAGCTACAACCGGACACTCACGAGGCTGAAGCTGAAGAAGGAGAGGATTTCTGATGTGCAGAAAGCCCTGCAGAATGGAACGAAAGAACTAGACTTTGAAGACTTCAAGAACAGCTTGAAGGAGTAAGTGAGTCAGTTTGAGGGATGTCCACTTAGTTTTTTCTCTTAGTAATACAGGTAATTTAAATTTTCTGCTTTTCAAGACAAGGAGAGTGA
>VYZP01032510.1:0-16478 GCA_013400635.1 Hypocryptadius cinnamomeus
TGGTGCCGCTGGTGCGGAGCGCCGGGGGCTCCCACCAGTGGCTGGCGATCGTTTTCCTCGGCCTTTGCTGGTTCCTTCCTCCCGGGAGATTCGCCGCGCCGGGCGGAGACTTCCCGGGCTCTGCCGTGGACAATCTGGTGGTCAGGAAAGGGGACACGGCCGTGCTGAGGTAGGAGGCGGCCGCGGGCGGGAGGGATGCGGGGACGGAGCGCCGCGCTGCCGCAGCATCCCCGAGCTCCGGCGGGGCCCCTGGCGGGGATGTGCGGCGGCGCTCGGGCCCGGGGTGCCCCGGGCTGCGGGGACTTGTCCCCGGCGCCAGCCGCTACCCGCAGCCCTGGAGCTCCGCGCCGGCTCCCGGCGCGGTTTTGTTCCGCGGTTTGCCCTTTTTTCACTCCATTTGAGAAGCCCTGGCTGTTGCTGGAAGTTTAGAAATGGGTTGTTGGAGTGAAATGATGCAGTTTTGGCTTCCGGCAGCAGTTTGGGGGCTCTGCAGAGCGAGCAGCGCGGGGCTGTGGCAGGGAGAGGACGATTAAACCCTGCCAGGAGCGTTACCATCGGCATTATTTATTCTGATACATAGTTCTGTATTTCCCAACGATTGGAACGCTGGCTCCATGCCACGAGGAGATTTTGTGCTTCTCGTGGCTCTGTTCCTGCCTCTCCTAATGGACCCTGTGCTCCTGAACCTCCTCGTCTCTTGACTGGAGCAAAATTTGTTTACCAGCAGTCAGACACCACAATCTACTCAAACCTTTCCTTCTGGGTTGTGTTCAGCAATCCTCTGCCTCGATATAATTATCCCCCAGCCCCCACTGTAACTTTTTATCCGTGTGTTGTACTTTGCCTTGATCCTACTACAGTTCAAAACCCCCCATTTTCTCCTTCTCTGGAATACGGTTGCAGTTGGTTGAAGCTCCTGGCTGGTGAGAAATCTCTGGTTTAATTAGCAGCACTTCTCAGCTATGAAGTCTCCGGCTGTATTATTTTTTTGTTGGGCTGTGACGGAAATCTCTAGGTTACAATGCATTTTATCCATAAGCATTTTTAATGATCCAAGAGTCTGCTGTAAAATGCTGCATGAGGCATTTTCGATGGGGATTTGGAAGCGTTTTTAGGCTGCTCCTGTTGTAGTAGCTCCTGAAAATACAGTAGATGTCTATGTAGGGCAGCTGACAAGTGGTTTTTATGTGTACCTCAATTATCCTCTGTATTTTGAGACGTGCTCAGGTCCTCGTGCTTTCTGTGGCACAAATGGAGACTCAAAGGAAATAACAATTAAAAAGTGGTTTATTTGTACTGTTGCAGGGAAAGTAACTTGATGGGTTCACAGGCCGTTAAGACATACTCAGCCACTATTAAACACTGTCAGTAGCTAAATATGTTCCAAACTGCCTTATTAAAGAATGGTGCGATGGCTCCCAAGGTGAGCTCCCACCGGGTTCCGCTGGAACACATCCCGGCTGCCAGGCCTGCCGTCTGCAGCTCGGAGCTGGTGCAGCTGGGCGGGTTACATAAACGAGACGGGAGCTCGGGGCTGGAAGCATCCCTGGGGTCTCGGTGTGTGTTTTGTGGCGAGAGGCTGCTGCAGGAAACGCTGGCAGCGCTGCCGAGCCCGGCGCGGGGCCGTGGGATGCTGGAATGTCTGTGCTGCAGCCGGGTGTGCTCCCCCGTGCCCTGTGACCAACTCCTCTCGCTTCCCGTGCCTTCCCGCTTTAAACGGGGCCATCAGGTTTGAGATGGTGACCTGAGAGGGGAAATGCAGGATCGCAGCCGAGCAGCAGCCCCAGGCTCTTCACCCCGAGCCTCTGCTGCCCGTCCCCCCGCTCCCCGGCTGCAGGTGTCGTGAATACACCTCAACACACATTCAAGCGACTGCTCTAGCTATTGGAAGTATCGGAAATCGGCTCTCTGTTTAAACTCCAGTGAGCTGGGAAAAGCCATTTGGGTGCTGCAGCAGGAGTTTGTTCCTGGCAGCTCCGGAGCCTCCTGAACCCAGCCGTGCCTGGCAGCTCCGGAGCCTCCTGAATCCAGCTGTGCCTCGCAGCTCCGGAGCCTCCTGAATCCAGCCGTGCCTGGCAGCTCCGGAGCCTCCTGAACCCAGCCGTGCCTGGCAGCTCCGGAGCTGGCTGAACCCAGCCGTGCCTCGCAGCTCCGGAGCCGCCTGAACCCAGCCGTGCCTCGCAGCTCCGGAGCCTCCTGAACCCAGCTGTGCTCCGCAGCTCCGGCCTCTCCCGGCAGAATGGCCACGGCTCCCGCGGCCAGCAGGTGTTGATGCCCCCGCTCTGCTCTGGGCTCGGCCTCCCTCTGCCACGAGGGCCCCGAAACCACCGCGCGTGGGTGCGAGGGCAGCGCCGAGAGCAGCCGGCTCCCGGGCTGAGCTCCTGCCGGAATACGGGCGGCACTCCCGCGGCTTTGAGTCAGCATTTCCGAGCCTGAGGGGAGCTGAGGGTGATCTCTGGGCTGGGGGCTGAGCTGGAGCCATCCGAGCCCGGGCCCGGGGCTGCCCTCGCTGGGGCGCACACCGCCGGGGCTCTGGCTGCAGCTGGGCACATCTGCCCGTGCCCTGAGGGTGAGAGCAGAGGGGATTCCGCTGGGACCGGGAACAAACTTCCACTCACGAGTCTCGTTTTGTGCTGATGTGCCAGGGGAGAAGGCACAGAGCTCCTCTCGATGAGTCCAGGGTCAGGCTGAGCCGGGTCCCGGCCCCAGCTCTCACACCGAGGTTTCACTGTCTGCCTGGAGATGGGGAGTAGAGGCTCCTTGCACTGCTGGGGCTCTCCAGGAAAAGCCTCTGTAACAGAGTAAAAAAGTTCAGCTCCCTCATTTTAAATGGTTAATTCATATCTCAGTGTAATCAATCCATTTTGGATCAAGCACACAGAGTTTTCGTGAGGATCATTCCCTCTCTGTCCCGGTGCTCCTGGAGCGCGGCTCCCTGGCTGCTGCTCCTGCTCAGCCAGACCCCCACCCCTCACCCATGGCCCCTGAGGGGCAGGTGCCCTCCCCACCCTGTGCCAGGCCTGGGGTGGGGCTGGATGGTGCCTTGCTGCTGCCACCCAGGTGGCATGGGGTGCTGGGACTGTCCCCTGCTGCCCAGGTGGCACAGGGTGCTGGGACTGTCCTGTAGTGCCCAGGTGGCACAGGGTGCTGGGACTGTCCCGTGGTGCCCAGGTGGCACGGGGTGCTGGGACTGTCCCCTGCTGCCCAGGTGGCACAGGGTGCTGGGACTGTCCCGTGGTGCCCAGGTGGCACAGGGTGCTGGGACTGTCCCCTGCTGCCCAGGTGGCACAGGGTGCTGGGACTGTCCTGTGGTGCCCAGGTGGCACAGGGTGCTGGGACTGTCCCTTGGCCTCCCAGGCCAGCCCTCCCAACAGCAGCAGTCTTGGCCTCCCAGGCCAGCCCTCCCAACAGCAGCAGTCACAGTGCCTACATGTCACTTCCCGAGGGACTGGCAGAAGAGAAGGTTTGCCAAGGATGTCACTGGGCACCTGTTTTGGTACAGAAGCTCCTCAGCACGGGGATTTTAAAGAAAACTCCTCCTTATCCAAGGAGCTCTGCCTGTGATGAGTTATTTCTGCAGCCTCAGTAATTAAAGCCTGCTCCCTTTTGTTTGATTTCAATGGGTGATGGATTCCCGCAGTCCCAACTGTTTGTGTTTGTTGGAGTTGGAAGAAATTCTGTCAGTAACGCAGTTGTTTTGCATGGCAGAAAAATTTTGGGAAGCTGCTGATTTCCAGCGGTAGAATTCCATCCCGCATCCTTTCTGTATTCTTCCCAGGCAGCTGGTTAAGATTTTATGAGAACACACGGGGAAGGAGAGAGCAAGTTCTAAAGGCATGGTTTTATTAAAAGAATAAATTGGTGCGTTGTGCACTGGTAGGAGTTCAGGAAGGAGGCTGTGTGCTCAGAACCAGGCTGTGTGTCCAGAACCAGGCTGTGTGTCCAGAACCAGGCTGTGTGCTCAGAACCAGGCTGTGTGTCCAGAACCTGGCTGTGTGCTCAGAACCAGGCTGTGTGTCCAGAACCAGGCTGTGTGCTCAGAACCAGGCTGTGTGTCCAGAACCAGGCTGTGTGCTCAGAACCAGGCTGTGTGNGGTTAAGATTTTATGAGAACACACGGGGAAGGAGAGAGCAAGTTCTAAAGGCATGGTTTTATTAAAAGAATAAGTTGGTGCGTTGTGCACTGGTAGGAGTTCAGGAAGGAGGCTGTGTGCTCAGAACCAGGCTGTGTGTCCAGAACCAGGCTGTGTGTCCAGAACCAGGCTGTGTGCTCAGAACCAGGCTGTGTGTCCAGAACCAGGCTGTGTGTCCAGAACCAGGCTGTGTGCTCAGAACCACGCTTCTGCTGTGACTCTGCACGATCCCGTCAGGACAGGGATCACCCTGTGCTCCAGCACATCTCTCTCACTGACAGCACAGGTGGCAATTTTGGGAGAGGAGTAGTTTAGGAGAGGTGACAAATGCAGGGGGGCCGGCAGGGACAGCCCGTGTCACCTCCTGTGTCACCTCCCGTGTCACCTCCCTCCCTGCCCGGGGGCAGGGCTGGATACCCAGGGAAAACAGAGGCCACCTCCAGCTGGGATGGGGCTGCTCCCCCCTTCCCGGGAGGTGGAAGAGGAGGTGGGGAGGGCAGGGGAGAGCTCACCTCAGGATGGCAGCAAGAGGTATCGCTGCTGCTGCTGTGGGAAAACCAAGAATTCCCTTTTTCCCTGTGCTGGAGCTGCTCCGGGCAGTGCCAGCAGTGCCTGCAGACCCCGCCTGCAGTTTGGAGCCCAGATCCCCTTGGAGATTGGAATGTGCAAAGCTGAAGATGATCAAAAGGGGTTTTCTAGCAAGTAAAGGTTTTTATTGTGTGTTTTGTTTTCCTCAAAGCTCCCGGGTAATGAAGCCAAGTTTGAGTGAGGTACCTTTATAGTACCTGTACATTGTGTCAGCACAGCAAATTGGGCTGTAGAAGTTGTCATGGTTTCTAAAATAGCAGAAGATCATTTTAGCAGTGTGTGGTTCCAGAGGAGTTTGGGGCAGGTGTGCTCTGCAGTCTGGGCAGTATTGTGGGTTCTTCATGCAGAGAACTAACCCCAGAGCTGGGTCCCTGGGGCTGGTGTTCCTGGAGGCTGGCAGGGAGGAGCAGGAGAGCTGCTCGGCAGGTATCTGTGTCCAGCTGTGATCACAGGGCTGGGTTCTTGTCTGACCTGGCTGGGAAGGCAGGGCTCAGTTCTGGGCCAGCAGGTCACTGAGATGCAGCCACATGTTTGACCACATCTGGGCTGAGGCTGGGGCAGCCAGTGCTCACCTGAGGGGTCATTGTAGGAAAATGCCTTTTTTTAGTCATAGATCAGGAGCTCTGGGGCTCTTTGGTTTGTTTGCTGAATTGGAAATTCTTTATGTGCAGCCTGGCTGCTTCTCTGCACCTTGGAGAGTTCCAGGTTCGTGTCCTGGGCAGTGGCACTGTCCCCTGCCGTGGACACCTGGGGCTGCCACCAAACACCTGGGATGAGCCCCAGGGGAGGCTGGACGGGCTGTGCCTGCAGCCCAGCACTGCCCAGGGCTGGCTTTTACTGCTCTGCCAAGGTTTGGGCACGTGGGAAACAGCTAATCCAAAATTATCCACCTCCTTTGGTGCCTGCTCTTTGATTTTCTGAACTACTTCTGTTCCTAAGTTCTTCTGCTTGTGGGAAAAGTTCCCATCTGAGGAATGGGAGGAGCAGCTCCTGGTGTCTGGGAGCACCACTGCCCCAAACGTGGGGAGTGTGACCTCGTGTGCCCCCAGAGTGACCATGCAGGCAGTGTGCCCCTGTGTCCCTGTGCAGGCAGTGTGACCCTGTGTCCCCAGAGTGACCATGCAGGCAGTGTGACCCTGTGTCCCCGTGCACGCAGTGTGACCCTGTGTCCCCAGAGTGACAGTGACCCTGTGTCCCCAGAGTGACAGTGACCCTGTGTCCCCAAAGTGACCAGTGACCCTGTGTCCCCAAAGTGACCAGTGGCCCTGTGTCCCCAAAGTGACCAGTGGCCCTGTGTCCCCAAAGTGACCAGTGACCCTGTGTCCCCAGAGTGACAGTGACCCTGTGTCCCCAGAGTGACCAGTGGCCCTGTGTCCCCAGAGTGACAGTGACCCTGTGTCCCCAAAGTGACCAGTGGCCCTGTGTCCCCAAAGTGACCAGTGACCCTGTGTCCCCAGAGTGACAGTGACCCTGTGTCCCCAGAGTGACCAGTGGCCCTGTGTCCCCAGAGTGACAGTGACCCTGTGTCCCCAGAGTGACCAGTGGCCCTGTGTCCCCAGAGTGACAGTGACCCTGTGTCCCCAGAGTGACAGTGGCCGCCCAGGTGCCCTGGCAGTGCCAGGAGCAGTTGCTGTGTGCAGCCTGGCTGCTGCCTCCGGGCTCTGTGCGGCTCCCCGGAGCTCCGGGGGATCAGAGCTCTCCCTGCCCATTGAACACGCCTTTCCCAGCTGGGAGGCGTCTCCTTGGCTCCCGTGGGAACGCGGGGGATTCTCCTTGTTCTGCACAGTGGCTCTGCTCCAGGGAACGCTGGTGGTTCAGGGGGAGATGCCCACGTAACACAGTTTTCTAAACCCTTCAGGGGTCCTGCTGCGGGAGGAGCCCTGCTCCGGCAGAAGCTGGAGCAGCAGCAGCCACACACCCCCCTCCTGCTCCTCTGGCTGCCAGACATTCCCATCTCCACACTGGCCTTCCCTGCTCCCAGCAGAGCCCTGCCATGGCCAGACAAAACCTGCCTGGGACCGGAGCCCTGTGCCTGGGCTTCCTCAGGCTCCAGGGCTCAAAACAAAACCACAGCCTTAAGGTCAGGAGCCTGGATTTATCCTGGAGCTCCTTGGCAGCCCTGCCTGAGCTGTGAATCCCATGGATCCCCAGGTCCTGGGAACATCCAGTTCTCAGGTGGGAATGGCTGGGGAGCCCGTGGGGCTGGAGCACATCTGCTGAGCAAACCTTGCATCCAAAGCTGATCAGCTCCTCAGGAGGATGTGTGTGCCTAATTAATATTGAAATTACTGAGGGGCCAGTGACTTCTGGAGATTGGGATTTACCAGTTTTGCCTTCTTTTCCAAGAAGAGCCATGCTTTGTAGCTGAGACCCTTTGCCTAAGGAGCGATGGTGTCCTGGGAAAGCTGACACATCTGTCAGACACCCATCCACTGTCATTTGTGTTACTGAGAACCGAGCATTTGGAAAGGAGTTCTGCAGCAGGAAGAGAGCGGGTGGGCAGTGAGTTCATGCAGCAATTGGAATTTTGAGATACTCTGTGCATCCCAGCATTGCAGTCCCCCCAGTGCCTGCCTGGGGCTGCCTGTGGCTGTGAACACAGGCACTGGTGCCTGTGCAGAGTGTAATAAATATAAAAGTCCCCTTCTTTATGATTTCAAAAGGTTCATTTCTTGACTTCCATACTCTTGATATTCTGGTGCAATTTGGGGTAATAAATCCTTCGGCTCCGAGGGGTTTCATTCCTGAAATGTGACCGTGGGACGTGCAGGCTCCTGTGCACACCCCCAGCAAATGAAGTTGTTGTTTGCATAAGAATTTCCTCTTCCCAATCCCTGCCAATTATTAAACAAGCACATTACGGCACTTGCCTCTTGTCTGCGTGGCAATAATAAATAAATTCAGCGCAAATTAAAATAATTTATCATTTTAAATGATGGTGAATGTTTCAGCTGTTCTGCAGAGGAACTAACAAAACAAGGAGTCAGTAAGGGATGAAAACTGGGATTTGTTCCAAGGGGCTGTTTTGTTGAGGAGAAAACAGAGACTTAATGACTTTCTCCTTGTCACAGTGTGTGAGCTGAGTGCAGCCGATGCCCCAGGGGAAGGATCTCAGGGGTCTGGGGCACTGCTGCCCTGGGCCAGGCAGCCCACGGAGCTGAACAATGGGGCTGGAATGGGGCTGGAATGGGGCTGGAATGGGGCTGCAGCTTCTGCTCCCCTGGGGAGCTCCTGGGAGCCATCCCAGAGTGATCCCTATGGGCTCTGCTCGGGAGCTGGAGCCCTGCCCCAGGCGTGTGGGGTGTGAGCCAGGGCAGGGACAGTGCTGTGGGAGCAGGGCGTGGAGCTGTGCCTGGTCCCACTGGGAATGGGGCACTCCAGGGCTGGCTGTGCCTGATCCCACTGGGAATGGGGCACTCCAGGGCTGGCTGTGCCTGATCCCACTGGGAATGGGGCACTCCAGGGCTGGCTGTGCCTGATCCCAATGGGAATGGGATACTCCAGGGCTGGCTGTCCCTCAGTCTCTTCTCCCTCTCCCCGTGGCTGCTGCTGCCCCTGGGAAGGTTCAGCCCGACCCAGGAGCTGCCCCATCCCCTTGGGCTGCAGTAATTGTGGTGTCACTTGGATTCAAAGGGAGCTGTAGCTGCAGGATGGCCAGCTCAGAGTGCTGGATGTGGCAGCTGATACTCGGGTGAGTGGCACGTGGGGATGGAGCTGGTGACAGGGTTCAGCACAAGCTGTACATTATCCCTGATGCCATCTGCCATCGGATCAGAGCCTCCCTACCCAAATCCCCCTGGGCAGAGGCTGCTGGGGGCAGGGCTGTGCTCCCAGCAGTGACAAAGGGAGCTGGAACTGCCTGCTGGAGCTGAGCTCTTGTCTCAGCCCTTGCCAGCAGAGAATTGGGATGGCCAAATCCTCCTGAGCTTCTGCTCCTGCTTTTCCAGCCCTGGACCTGCCAGCTCTGAGTCTCCCCTGGGTGACCTGGTGTCCATGGAGCATCTCCTGGCTCCGTGGCCCTGGCCCAGCCTGGCTGGGTGGCCTTCCTCTGCTCCTGAGCTGCGCTCACAGGGGCTCAGATGGGCTCCAGAGGGGTGGGGGCGAAGCAGAGAGTGCAGTCCTCGTTAATGGGCTGTACTGGGCTCAGCAAGGGGATGGCTGAGTGCTCAGAGCTCTTTCCAACCCAAACCTCGCTTGGAGAGACTTCTCTCTGCAGTTTCTCTGCAGACTTTGCTGTTGTGTCCATGAGATGTGGCCAGGGGAGGGAAGGGGTGGGTAGTGACCGTGCACCAGTTCCCAGGTGCAGAGCCTTGGCCACATCCACGGGAGGAGGGGCAGCAGGAAATCTGTTATGAAAGTGGCCTAATTATAACGAGCAGTTTTCCCCCTGGCTGGAACAAGTGGACTAGAAAATTGTACTAGACTTTTCATTCAGAGACTATTAAAGAGCAGAGGAAGAGAGAACAAAATATAGCTTTTGTCACAGCTCTTTTTATTTCTTTTTTTTTTTTTTATAGAGTCCTGCACATAGTCAGAAATTAGTTTCAAATTAATTTAATTATCGTATTTAGTATTTGGGTTGTGATTTTTTTAAACCTGCATAAACCCCCTTGGTGTTACATTTCTGGTAGCATGAAGGTGCAAGCGCTGGGCACAAACCACAGGCAGCAAATGAAATGTGGATAATGAGGTCACCTGGGGGCACTGCAGATGGGGTGGCCCCGAGCTGGGGGACACGTTGGGCTGAGCCTCCCGGGCAGCCAGGAGTGAAAATGCCTCTTGCAGTCCAGCTGGGAGGAGATGGTGGATGGGCAGCAGGGAATTTGGCTGATGGCCCCAGTGAGAGGGGAGAGCTCAGGGCTGGACTGGGGCAGAGAGGATCCCAGGGCATCCTACAGGAACAGGGGAACGGCTTGGGGCTGAAGGAGGGCAGATTTACAGTGGATATAAGGAAGACATTCTTCAACCCAAAGAAGAGTCAGTCTCTGATTCTCTGGGTTTCACACAAACTCAGGTTTAGTGACCTCCTCCAGCTTTGGTTTCTTTGGTGTGGGTTTGGTTTCTGCACCTACAGTTCCAAGCATCACCCCAGAATATTTACCCTGAGCTGTTCTCAGTGGGGTGCTGGATTCTCCTCATGATTTATTGGAGCTGTGCTGACCAGATCAACTACCCAAACACCTTTGGGGCTCCATGGACACCTTCTGAGTATCCCCTTCCCCAGCCAGTTCTGGATTCTTGGCTCCTGGCCTGGCTCTGCCCTGAGTCACAACCACCTCAACCCACAGAGAGAAAGAAAAGCACTGAGTCATCCTTAACCTTCTATTCCATTTTTTAATTTGCATTAGTACCTCAAAACAATATTCCTTCTGAGCCCTCCCTCAGCTAATCTTGTAAAAGGAAAATGGATTTGGACATGTATAAAACATGAAAAGTCACAGAATCAAAAAAGTGGATGAAATTCACAGCAATCAAGCTTTTCAAGGCAGCCAGCCCAGAACCATCACACTGGAATTAAAAATAAATTTGGTTACAGGAAATCATCTCCTCTGCTGTTCCCCCTGGTGGGCTGGTACAAAAGAGCAGGAGGCAGCAGAGCCCGTGGCTAGGGGAGCTTCAGGAGGGCTGGGATGCTGTCCCAAGCACACAGCAGTGCTCAGGCTGTGCTCCCAGCTGGAATGGAGCCCTGTGGGCTGGAAGAGCCACCTCGGGGCTGGGAGAGAAGGGAGGGAGGGCAGGGACACTGCTGGGGACAGGGGATAGGGGGCCAGGGACAGCCACGGTGCAGGTGGCCGAGGGACCTGTGGAGAGCCCAGGCACCCTGAGCTATCCATTATCCTGTCACCACTTGGGCTGTACTGGAACCCATCAGAGCCTGCACCGGAGCTTGAGATATCCCCGTGGAACCACTGACTGCGTGGTGTGAGCCTCACAGGGAGCCTGTGCTCCCCCCAGCCACGGGCACTCCCACCCTGCCTGGGGACAGGATCGAGGGCAGCGGGTCAGACACGTCAGGGGGCAGAGCCAGGAACAACCACTGCCACATCTCGGGGGAAAACACATTCTTTGTCAATTCAAAGTGCATAAATTACAAGACCCAAGGCACTTCTGCTGGGCAAGAGGTTGGGTGTGGAAGAGAAATGGGGCTGGGCTGGAATCCCCAGAGCAGCTGGGACTGCCCCTGGATCCCTGGCAGTGCCCAAGGCCAGGCTGGACACTGGGGCTGGGAGCACCTGGGACAGTGGGGGGTGTCCCTGCCAGGGCAGGGGTTCTGGAAGGAGATGAGATTTAAAGTCCCTGCCAACCCAAACCAGGCTGGGAGTCTGTGAATTTCTCCCCATAAGAATTCTGTGTTTATAGAATTGTTTTGTTTGTTTGGGTTGGTTTTGTTTTGGTTTGGTATTTTTCATTGCTTTGTTTGCTTTTACTTTTTCGTTTTGTTTTGTTTTGCTTTCGGTTGCATGTTTTGTTCTGGCAGCTGTGTGCAGCATTCCGGATTCCGTGATTTTCTGGGCATGTTGGCTCAGGCTGCCCCCAGCCCCTGATGTGGCACTTCCCTCCCAGCAAATCCTCCCTCTGTGGGATCGACATTCTGACCCTGTTCTGGGGGATCTTTTTAACATTCCTGTGCCTCAACAAAACAGAGACTGTTCCTGTAGTGGTTCCAAAAACATTTTCACCAGCTAAGAAATTCTTTAAATAGTCCTCACTGAGTGAGGCTGCTAATTTGCATGACAGCTTGATTAAACGTAACCTGCTTCCACACTTAATTTATTTTGAAGCTGCCCAACGTTTTCATTCCATGCCATTAATTTTACATTAGTAGAATGGCTTGATTATTTAAGAGGGAAGGTAATTTTATCATCTTCGTTGGTGTAAGTTCAAATCCATACTGAAAAATGGCCTGAAAGTGGTTATAAATAACAAAAGCCTTTGTTCCACATAAAGATCTGTTGGTCCTGGTGGTGTGATGTGGAAGGAAATGGAGATTTAGGTGCTTTAGTGATCATCTTTGGCTTCAGCAGAACTTGCAAACGTGGCTCCGTGTTGCAATGTCTGTTCTGAGTGTGTGGGTTTGGGGACCCAAAAAGGCAATGTTTAAGGGTGCAACTTACACAGGTGCTCCATTTTCCCCAGGAAGTGATATTTTTAGGAAACTGGAGTCTCAGAGGCTCAGGCAGAGCTGTGGCACTTCCCTCTTGCAGTGGATCTGTTACAGAAATGGGCCACAGCTCTTTGCTTTCCAGGATGCTGCGGCTGGGGTGCCTCACGTTGGTGCCAAGTCCTGCAGAAAAGGGTCCAGGCAAGATCCTCTAAAACTTATTTCTACACTAATTTAATCAGCTTCTCTTTCCAGGGCAGGACTTGAACAGACACAGAATATTTCAGATTTCTTGCAAAACTGGAGCCTAAACTAAAAATTATTTAGGTTATCGACCATCTGTTCTCAAAGGATGGTTTCATGAATATGACTGTGAATGCATTTTTTAGGTAAAGCTCATGAAATTTCTCTTTTTTCTTTTCAAATTTTTTGTTCCCTTTTGAAAATTCTTATTATCCCACACTTTTGCCCTGCAGGCAGGTTCTGGATCCTTCTGGATCCCCTTGGTTACTCCCTCATTTCCTCCCTCTCTGTTCTTGGAAACTCAGCTTGCAGTCTCCATGAGGATGGCACAGAGATGTTTTTCTATTTCAGATTTGCAAACTGAAATGTTCGCTTTATCTGCTGAACTGTCCCTGTAGATACCTACCAAGACACTCAAGCATTCCACTAAAAGAGAAGAAAATCCCTTCAGTCTCATTTCTGCCAGTCCCCAGGAAAGGACTCTTCCTTGGACACCTCCCTGGGCAGCTGTGCCAAGGCCTGAGCACCCTTTCCATGGGGAAATTCCTGCTGACACAGGGATGAGAGGAATGGGAGATAACGAAGAGGGAAGCTGCTCAAAGGGACACCCCAATAAGCTGGGTCTATTTTAAAACCAGACTTTATGTTGGGCCTTAACACCACGGCAAAGCCCCAGGGCCAGGATCCAGCGGTGTGCACAGCTGGGCATGGAGGAGAATCCCAAAGCTCTGCTGATATGGAAACGTGCTGGGACCTGTTTTCCCAAAGCTGCTGGCAGAGCAGAAAGGGGCAGAGGAGGGAAAGAAATATTGTATGGGAAATAAAAAATGTTTATGGGGAGAAGCTTCAGGAGCTCTGGCTAATTAGTTTGGCAGAACGGCATTAGGCACCCTCATTGTGCTGGAGAATGTTTTAATGTCAGAAACTTCCGAAAATCCAATCTTGGCAAAAAACCCATAATGCAAACTAATGACTAAAAGCTGAAACTGAACAATTCCAACTTAACTGTGAAGCGAGGGTTTTAGAGGCAATTAGCTGCTGGAATCAGCTCTCAAAGCAAAGCAGGGCTCCACATCTCTCTTGCCTCTGCAGAAGGTACCTCGAGGCCCTTTGCTGAGCTGGATGATGTCAGGAAGGGGTTTTTTGGGCAGAGGAAAGGGAGAAATTCCTTTTTTCCCAGGCCAGAGGGGTGCAGGGCTGTCCTGAAGCCCAGCTCTCCCCACCAGCACTGCTGGTGTCACAGCAGAGAACAACCCTGGGCTCTTTTGAGGATTTCCTGGATCCAGAGCTTTGTTTCTGAGTGTTGGTGGGTGTCACTGTGCAATTAATTCTGTTCTTTAAAATACATTAAATTGTTATTTGATTTTAATGCTAAAAATCTGATTTCTTTAGTGACCCAAATGAAAGCTGTTGTGTGTAGGGATGCGATTGAGAATATTCTAATGTAGGCTGCAGGTATGGAAAAAAATGCAAAACCTGTTCAAGGGATGCTTGACCTCTGCCTCGTCACTGTCACCCCTGTGGCACAGGGCTGCAGAGGGCAGCTGAGCTGATTCCAGCTCCTCGAGGAGCCAAGCAGCCAACTCAGAGCATTGCTGTGCCTTTCCCCACAGTTATTTAGGAAACAATTTACTCCCGTGTCCTCTGCTCATAAACCCATAAATCTGTGCTATAAGTAAGCAGTTCAATTTAATAGTCAATTTTATCTGCAGATTGTGAGCGTCAGGACTTTTGAGAAGCAGTGATTTCTGTCAGCAGCAGGAAAACGCTGCTTTGTCCTCGTGCGTGATGCGTTGCTGCTCCATCCCGGACGAGCTGGCAGCAAGGCAGGTCCCTGCTAATTGCAGGGGATTGCAGTGGTGGCAATTACGAGGGAGAGGAGTGGGGCAGGTCGATATCCGTGAGAGCAGCTCGCTGTCCCCGGGGAGTCCCTGCCAGAGCAGGGCTGCTGGCTCACCCTCATTGGGATGCAGCCCACGCCAGGAGTGATTAATTTGCTTTAACTTCCCATACTGCGTGTCCCAGAGTTCATACAACACACACTGGGAACAGGAAGGTCCAAAGAGAAAATAGATACAGTTCATACACTAAACTGCATTAAAGATTCAAGCACAGGTGCCCAGAGCAGCTGTGGCTGCCCCTGGATCCCTGGCAGGGATGGGCACTGGGCCTGGAGCAGCCTGGGACACTGGGAGGTGGTGGAACTGGATGAGCTTTCTCCATATTTTGGCATTTCTCCATATTTTCTCTGGAAGCTTTCAGGAGGTTTCGGACAACGCCCCAAGGGGTCTGGGGTGGGTGACAGATCCGTGTGGGTCCTGCCAGGCTCCGTGGGGTGTTCCCAGGGTGATGGGAATCTGCCTGCCCAGGTTTAATGAAGATATCCCACCTCTTAGGGATCCAATTTACTGACTGTCACTGTTAATGAAATCTCTCCGAGTAAAACTCGGGGTCTGACATTCCCAGGGACAGAGACAGAATCCATTTCAGGTGAGCACAGAAATTCAGCCTGTGAGGTACCTGTGACTGTCACAGGTGAAAATCTCTGCTAATGAACTGTGTATTAGTGTGAGACAGGAAGAGAACTCCCTCGGTCTCTTAATTTACTTTGAATAATTCATTAGCTCGCACTCCTCACCCATGGCAGTCGTAGGTAAATCCCACACTGGAGCTGCTAATTAAAGTTGCAGGATGAAGGGAAGCTACTAATGAGATGCGAGACAAGTCCTCCAACAATACAGAGGCACTTGTAGGCACACAAAGTTTTATTGTTGGTTTTCACAGGAGGGCAGGGAACGCTGAGGAATTCACACTTGTTCCAGCAAGACTGGATCACTGCACAGCTCCCTGACAGGAGGGGAGCAGGGGCAGGAGGAGAGGGAATGGCCCCAGGCTGGGCCAGGGGAGCTCAGGATGGACAGCAGCAGGAATTTCCCCATGGAAAGGGTGATTTCTCAGGGGAGCTCAGGGTGGACACCAGCAGGAATTTCCCCATGGAAAGCGGGGTCAGGCACTGGAACTGCCCAGGGAGGGTTGGAGTGCCCATCCCTGGAGGTGGCACTCAGAGCTCTGCGCTGGGGACAAGGTGGGCATGGGGCACAGCTGGGACTCCATGGTCTGGGAGGGTTTTTCCAAGCTCAGGGATCCTGAGAGGAGCAGGAATTATCTGTGGCACCAAGATGGGCCCTTAGTGGTCATCCAAACATGTGGAGATTGAAAATAGTGTAATATTTCACATTTTTATTATATATAAAAGAACGGAGACAATAAATCTGTGTGGGTTTTACCAGACACTTTTATGGATAAATACACTGCTAAAATATCACCTCTGTACCAGGCCATATTTTATAGGTTATAGCAAACCCTTGTTACCTGAGTGAGGGTCTGGGTGTGCCACGTGGTCAAGGGTGTGGACTTCAGGGAATGAAAAACACAGCTACAGCTTTGGGTGGTAGAAATTAATATTTCTGCAGTTTGCTTCTGCAACGTGAGATGTAGAAACTGAATTTTGGGTTCAGAGTACACAAAATTGCCTTTTTGTGGTTGGTGTTGTCTGGTTTGTTCACTACATGGAAATTTGTGATGTTGCAACACATTTAAATGTGTTTTCTGCTGGTTGGGAATGAGATATCCAGAAATCTGTGTGGGGACATGGACGGGGATAAAAATACACTTTTAATGATTATTTTCAATGTACAAATTGCATCTCGCTGGTCAGACAAAATCAGCTGAGTTCAAGCCCTTTATCTTACTCAAGAAAATATCTCCCAGAGAAATGTGAGCAGCAGAGCCCCCCTGAGCCCGGGCCAGGGTGTGAGGAGGGTGAGAAACCCTGGGAAATACCTTCTGGAACAGCTGCTTTCCTGTGGAAACAGCAAAATATTAACACTGCGCCTTCCTAATAAAGCAAATTAAGATGGAGCTGAAACACACATAGCTGTGATTTAAAATGCAAGCAACCTCTGCAAATCAATACGAGCTCTATAAAAAGGGTTCAAAATGATAATGCAAATGAATCCTGAGGTGAAATATTCCTGGCAGGCACAACACACCGATCCCTGCCACTCACAGCCTGCTGCTGTCTGCAGCAGCGTTTGTGGCACTCTTGACAGACTCATGATTGGAAGATGAGGCTCCCAATTTGAACCAAGCACAGCTCTGGCCAAGCCTTACCAGCAGCAGGGAGTCCAAAGCTGAGCCCAGGGCCTGGCTCTGTGTGCAGCTTGGGGTGAGGCTTTTCCCAGCAGGGACCTGCTGTGCTCAGCAAATCCAGGGGGTCCAACCTGGGCTGGGCTCTCAGCTCGGCCTCCCCATGGCTTCCAGCTTGGCTTCTTCCCTCCCCATGGCTTCCACCCTTCCATGGCTTCCAGCCTGGCTTCCACCCTCCCCATGGCTTTCAGCCTTCCCATGGC
>VYZP01032513.1:0-14507 GCA_013400635.1 Hypocryptadius cinnamomeus
AACAAGAAGCTTTAAATACTGAAGGTAGCTGAAAGTCACATAGGCTCTCCTTCTGCTAAGAAATAAAACCAGAATACTTTTGTTTGGAGTATCTTCAGGTAGATAAAAAAATAAGGAATGATGAACACAAGCCAGACTAAAGCCTTCTCTGATGACTTGTTTGTCTTTGAAAGTGCTGAATGGAAAACACTTCTGGAGGCATAAAACTGAATCCATTTACCAGACACTTCTTAAAGTGAAATCCCTTCCAAATTGCTGCAAAAGGATATAAGCTCTTTATTGCCCTAAGTTAGGCAGTTTAATCTGATCATTCTCTTTCTGCCCTACTCTTAACTTCTGAGTACGAGTCCTTCTCTGCAGAATCTGGAAGTAACTGAGACTTGTTACTTAGCAACTGGGTCACATTCCTTCTTTTTTGGCTCCATTGTGAGTAGTGCTTCCAGAACTCAAAATGAAAAACTTTCACGAAAAACTTTCAACAATCTCCTGTATATAACTTGAAAAGTTAGGGCTAAATTCTCCTTTAATAGACCCCATGTAAAAAAACATACATGGCAATAAATCACTGAGATTTACTCTTGCCTCTTCAGTTTTAAATTTTATGGAAAGCAGCAGATTTTTTTTCCCTTTCCATGTGTGGAATGGATTCTGAGTAGATGCATTTCCTTGAAAGAAAAAAAATATCTTTAAATTGATCTCTCTGGTTGATCTGCTGTTGTCCAGGCTTACAGGAGCAGAAATATATATATAAAAAGAAAGGTTATAACAAATTAAATTATGAGATGATCCATTCCCTGCAATTAATAAGCAGCAATTAGCATTACTGTGCCTTCCAGAAGATCTGCTAAATAACCTGCTTTGGAATATTTGAATGGTAGAGACAGGAGTTACATCTGCAGCAGCTCCAGAACTCCGAGGCTGATCTCCTCCTTTGCACCCTCAATGCCTGTGAATGCACACAATTTCTCTTCAAATTCATTTCTCACAATTCTTACAAATACCAGGATCTGATCCACTCTTAAAAGAAGAGCACCACTTTCTACCCTGAAAATTCTGAATTAAGGCACTCAATAACTTCTCTGTTTCAGCTTTACATCCTGAAGTACACTATCTAGTTTTCAATTGAAAAATATCTTTAGAACAAACAAATTTGGGCTTATCATTATAAACTAAGCAAGACTCAATCTTCCCCAGTAATTTACGATGCTAAATATGGTCTCAGCTGAAACATTTTTTGGATACCAACACATTCTCAGTGGATTTATGATTAAAGGAGGTCTTTCTCCTATATCAGCAATAGCCCTAAATTAACAACTTGTTTTAAAAGAACGTTCACTTTGCTTTTTAAACTTAGAAGAGTATTTTTGTAACCTTTATACAACCTCTCCAAAGTTTTCCAAATGTTCTCTCCATTGCTATCTTTTATTACTATAATCTAATTCACAAATAACATTTAAACTCTATAAAACCTGACCCACATTTCTTTAGCCTATCATGTGGCTAATTTCCCTGTTACATGGCAGTTTCTCACAGCTGTGGACATGGATAACCCCGGGAAGAACTGCAGGAGAACACTGTTGTGTTCCTGACGAGCTCCTGGCCTCGGTTACCTGACACAAAACTCTCTGTGCTTTGCTGAACCATCCCCAAAGTGTCCCCTGCTCAGAGGCTGCTCTTCCTTTGCCTCTGGGAAATTAAAAGCTCTGAGAAGTTCTGACTCTCTTATTTTGAGTCAAGGGGGGGTTTTACATGAGATTCTCTTTATTTATTATTTTTTTTACCAGGCATTGTGTCTGTGATCCATCAATCAGGATTGGAAGGAGCAGACCAAAAGGAATTCGAGGAATGTGCCAGAATAAAGCTAACTCTATCAAAATCTTCAAGGACTCACATCCATTCAGAAGCTTCCTGCATTAAGACTTGCTAAAAATCATCTTTGATTCAGGAGAACTGGGGGCCTAGAGCATATCCTGATTTTCCAAGCATTGCAATAGTGGGCTCCATAATCCCAGCTTTAATTTAAGGTAAAGTTTGCAAAGAGTTTTCAAAATAAAACTGCACACAGGGATGTGATCTGGACATGCAAGTGGCTCACAACAATGGAAGTGAAGAGTGCCCTTGTCATTTTCCTGCACTATCAATTATGATGATAACCAAATGTTAGGCTGTTAATTAATTATAATCAACAAGCATCTTCATCTTTAAGAGAAGACAGATGTTAAATCACTCTAAATAACTACAACAATGATGATAATGGGATCATTTTTCATCTTCTAATGAAGGACAAAAACTAAGCAGCCTAAGTGAGCCCAAACAAGAAAAAGCCAAAATCAAGCATCTATTTAAAGTACCAAAATATTTTGAAGAAATCTAAATTTATCAGTTTGCTTCTAGTAAACATGAATAAACTAAGAGCAATCATGGCAAGCTTTTTTGAGAAATGTGGGCCAAGATGTTCGGTTTATATTTGTGTATCTGCTTCCCAACTGTTAAAATCAACAAGTGTCAGATTGTATTTTCTAACTTGTCAAAGAATCTGGGTCGTTATTTTACCACACACCTACTTTAAAATGAGGAGAAAGAGCTCAAGAAAGCAAGATTCACCATTTGCCCAAATGAAAATAGCTGCTCCTGCATTTCCTATGAAAGGCAACCTAAATTTTATTTATTCTTTAAAACAGACAGTGAAAAAATGAATCCATGAGCAGCTGTTGACTACAATTAAAGCACAGGGGTGCTTTAAAAAGAAAGGTGCATTCAGAACAACATCAGCTTTGCAGGAAGTCTGATTGATTCCCTGAACCACCACCACATCTCCAGATCAACCAGTCAGTCTTACTAAAGACTTGTTTTGACATCTGTCATGATCCTTTAAGAACAGGACATCAGTAAGGCAATAACTTCAATAAAAAGTAAATATGAATTTCATGAGCATAAGAGAACTCACTGCTCTGTGCAACACAAGTACTCACATTTAAAAGGCTGGTGATGGCATCAGGCTGTATTTTCTTTACATCATCATAACATGGCCACACTATTTTCCTCTTAGTCTGAGAGACTGAACCATCTGCTTGGTCATTTTCTTCTGAAACACTGCATTTTGCAGGTACCATGGTCCAGTCATAGGAAGGACCTGTAGCCAAAATCTCTTCTACGTAATAATCCCACTTTTTGAGGCTGGACATATTTACATTTGGCTTCAGTGCCTATTTGAAACAAAGTGTTAGTATAATGACATGAAGGAAGCCTTTGAATTTAAGATTTACAACAGAATACCTGTATTTTCCAGATTATTCTAAACTGAATTCTACCACGGTGAGTGTACTGTGAATTTTCTACAATTATTCAAGACACAGCCCAGTCTAGGGGACAGACATTGTCATATAACACAGAGATGTAGATAATGTGATTCAATCAGATTGTTGTGAAATGTATCCCATTATGACTCTAAACTCAGTTCCCCTTTAAAGACAATTTTAATAATAATTCATATAATTTAATGAAATCAAACAGGGCACCTCATTTAGTTTACCAGGATGCATAAATACATGTTCCAGAATTTGGTCCTTTAAATTACATTTCCATGACTTTGAGATACAGCTCCAGTCAATCAGTTAAGGTAAATTTTGTCCACCAAATACTCAGCTCAGTTCAGAACAATTAAGATACCAAAATATACTCAAGGAATCACTCAGAATAACAAACCACCTGTATTCTAAGAAAAATCACACCTCGATTTCAGCAGGGGCATAGAGGTAATTGAAGAAAATAGGGCTCCTTTTGTGCATCTTTTCAATACATTCCCAAATACAAATTCCTTTCTTGGCATGTTTATCTCCTTTATCTTCAAACAATGTCCCTGGGGAAAAGAGGAGCAGCAAAAAGATGGTTTTGGGATAATGTTCAACAAATGCTAAAGCACAGCCTAAAGGAATTTCACAGGTTGAAGGTATAGCAAACTCTACTATCAAATGCCACTGCAAGAGGAAATAAATAAAGAAGTTAAATAATAGACATTAACATTTTTTTTGGAATAAAATGGTTGCTCAAGTCTAATCTGACCCACAGCTCCAACAGTTTTTAAGAAAGCATTACAACTGCTCATATGCCATGAGAAGCAGCCCACAAAGCAGAGAAATTTGGAGCATGTTTGAGTGGACAAGCTCCAAGAACAGCCTCAGCTGGGGTCATGCAGCCTCAGTGAGATGGCTCTGACGGCAGCTAAGGCCTTGGAACCAGCCAGGTTGCACATGACAGATGGAGTAAAACAGAAAATACAAAAGGAGAAACACTGAAGACAATGCAAGAGGAAGAAGCGGGAGGTAATCGATGGAAAGGCTTTTCTTTCCTGAAACTTTGTGCACTCTCTGATGGACTCACAGAGACTTTGTTTCTGTTAAAAAACGGTGCTTAGTAGGGAAAATGGAACTATGTGGGAAAATAGCTAAAAGCCCTGAGGCATGGCACTAATTTCTTCTACTTTCCCTTAGGGCCATCAGAGGCCTGGCTCAGGCATCACTGATGCAGGAAATACCACATGTTCTTCACCTCCATGTTCCTTTCTACACCTGAAATGCAATTTCATGCCATGGAAATTCCTTATGTGGTCACCACACAGCTACTGGACCATCTTAACCCAGGCAAATTTTTGTAGACCAAATGTTGAGGAGAAAAATATCAACAACTACACAAGCAGTATGCAAGACACGAAGATCACACATACCATGTTCTAGTCTCTCATAATCTGAATCCAGAAGAAATGTTTTAAATCGATTTGATATGTGATGAAAAGCCAGAAACTTCAGATAATATTGATTGAACTCAAACTCTGTCGGGTATTGGTTATGAATCTAAAAAATAAAATTAAAAAAAAAAAAAGGAAAAAAAGTGGATATTGAGGATAATACAAATAGTTATGTAAGAAATAATAAAGTGAAATGACAGCAAAACAATTCTCCCATGAATGCTGAAAACAAATTGCAAGTGCCACAAAAACCCTTCTAACATTTTGTCCTAGAATATTTTTTGGCTAAATAAATTAATGTCTTGTCTATGCTGCAAGAACATTTCAGAGCAGATAGAGTGAACTGTGCAATAAGCAGTATCATACTCTGCACAAATAATTCCATGATTCTTCCAGGAAATCCAACTGGATATAAATCTTCTATAATAATTCTTGAGTCACCACATAACTTCACAGGTAAAGATGCTACTCCTGGATGTGGCTGGAATTCAAACTTTAACTGAAAGGTTTCACATTGGATTTCTGGCTATTGCTCAGAACCCCACAAAGCAGAAAAGTACAGAGACAATGCTGCAAATGAGATTCCACCTACCACTCCTGAAACAGCCAATTTCTCAAGTACTTACTAGTCTACACATATTTCTTCCTTTTCAAAATATAACCAAAAATATTAGAGTATTAAAAAAAACTCACACTGAGGAGGTGTCTTGCCATTATTCTTTTAAAACAGTAAAAACCATGTCATTCCTTAAATTGTTACCCTCATTAGGCTGTGGGTCTGTCTAATTCAGAGAATGACTCCAACATGAGTCAGGAGACTTTATTTAAGAAAACCATACAAGATTATCAGAGTACAGCACTGTGAAATTGCTGGTTCTTCACAGCAGCTTCTCTTTAACATTATCATAAAGAGCCTGATGTAAGATTTTAAGCACAAAATTTAATATTCATGGCAAAAAATTTAGCATTAGTTACTGATATTTATACTTGATATCCATACAAAATGAAAGATTCTAAAAATCTTGATGAGATAGTGCTTGGAGAAATTTCATGTGTTAATTTAAAATTTACTCTTCAAGTAAGTTTATGACTCATGATTTTATTTTCAGAATAAACACAGCAATTAACTGAAAATTCCTAATTGCAGTGGAAATAAGTACAGCTTGCAACTGAAAAAGAAACTGCTGACTGAATTTCACATTTGAAGTAAGTCCCACTGTTCTTGGTCTAGCTCCACATCAAAGCTGCAATATACCTTCAGTTCTGCAATCCACCCCTGCCTTGTCTTCTGCATTCCCACCACTCATTTTCTGTTCCATATTTTCTCTTATCAGTTTCTCTCAACCTGTCAGTTACTCCATGGGGTTCTTTCAGTACTGATGGGAACTGGTACTAAGATTACTTGAAGCTCCTTACATTTATATTTCCACACAGACCAGCTAAATAAAGGGGGAAATAAGTGTTCAGCAAGGAGAGTTTTTCTACTCAACACACAACAGTGACAGGAAAATCCCTTGAAAGGACCTACAAACACCCACACAGCGTTTCAGTCAGAGAATTTGCTGTTATTGTAGCTCAATATTATCTTGGGGCTGGGCATTTTAAATGCTCAGATACTTTAAGACATGTCAGTTCAATATACTCACTCTTATTTAATCCCCATTTTTCCCCTGATACAAATACTACATTCCTGCACTGATTTGTAAGAATAAAAGATGTAAGAATAAGCAATTTTTTTTTTCTATAATAAATTCAGGACTTCAATTTTATAGACAAATTAAATATTTTGCTCTATTTATAAAAAACGAGGGTTTTTTTCCATATCTTCTTTAGTACATATTTTCTCCTTGTGTTAGGAGAAGGTTTTTTAATATACTGAAAGAAGGAGAGGCAACATTCTGCAATTTGACATGAAATATATACAGGGTCTTAACTTCTACTTACAGTCCAACAATTATTTTAATACATGTAAGAGTTACAAGAACAAGCTGCTGATAAAATCCTGTCATGGCTCTAAATGTTGTGGGTGATTCCATTTCTGAGATTTCTGAATGCAGAAATATCGTAATAACGGTAAGTTATTATAATTATAATTTACTTTTAAAGAGAAAACATCTATAAAACATTTCTTTGATAGAGGTAAGCAATGTAGTAATTGTTGTTATAATGAACATTTAAAATCTGAACCATGTATTCATAATACATGAACATTTAAAATCTGATTAAACCTGTATTTGTTTCTAATATTATGATTAGAGAAACTCAGCATTTTGGAGTTGTTTTTAAAATTACCATGTTCCCACTGAAGTAGCTCCTAAATGTATTTAATAATCTCACAGATCTACCAGCTTTCCTTACTTTTCTAATACATTTTTGGTTTTTAAATCAATTTTTCCTTAGCATGAATGAGGAACACAGCACTCCAAAGGTCCTGTGCTGGTAATGGCTACGAGGTTTTCCTGCAAACGCTGGAATAACTGAGCACACCTCCCATGGGAGCAGCACTCACCTCCTCTTACACAGGGTGCTGTGACAGAGCTCCTCACTGGGCTCAAAGGATGTCAGCTCTAGAAAATCATCCTGTTTTAATTATAGTTAATAAATTACCAAACGGATTCAGAAGAAAAATAAGAAAAGCTTCCTCCCTGACATCACTTGCATAAACTGTGTCTCCTTAGAAGCAGGGAAAGTATCTGCCAGATGCTGCTATTGTGAAAGACTGATTTTGCATTAATAATTCAGCTGACACCTGGAGATATTGGCATAAACAATGACTTTTTATAAGATGATGCAGTTCTAATTTAGGAATCTCTGCTTCATTTGTTTTCTCTGTATCTTTAGTTTAACTCCTGATATTTAATGCATGTACTGGCTCTGTGGTAATTTTCTTACTGCACCTAGTATATGGATTCTAAAGGTTAAAAGTACTTTGAAAGGACCAAATGTTTGCTTCCAGTTAATGGGTAATTTAAAAAAACTCATCATAATATATTACACTTCAGGGTCAAGTTGCAATCTAATTGGCTTCTGTAGTTGTGTAACAATTTGCACAGAAACCAGAAAATTCACAAAAAATTTCAAGTACAGATATTGAGAAAACTTATATGAAATTTCAACCAATAATTTGACTTCAAAATCAATTTCCCTAGAAATTACAACCACACTGTTAGAATTTGGTAACTCAATACTATGAGTTAGAAGAGTTATCATGAATTAGAAGGATAATCTAACTCTAGTTCTAGAAAAGTTACTCAGAATTGCATTCTCCATGGGACTGTAGGTCATTTAGCTTACAGACAAGCCTGTAGCATCAATACTGGACTGACTGTGCTTCCCATGCCCTGTCTTGGATGAAGATAACACTGGGTAAAATAATCATAACCCCTTCACAGCCTTATCTTTCCTCAGCCCAAGTTACTGTCTCCTTCAGATGGACAAGCTGAACTGCTTCTAATGGTCTTTTCTACCAAACTTCCCCCAATATTTTGGCTGGAAAAGCAGGCAGGCTGCCAAGAAGGCCTGGGCTGGGGGACTGGAGGTGCTGTCTGCAGCAGAGCAGCAGTGAGCAGCTCCTGGCGGGCAGCGGGAGGCACCGGTCCTGCTGGCACAGCTGCACCCATGTGCACACAGCTCCAACACAAAGAGAAAATGCTCTTCTCTCTGGAAAATGAATCTGCTAATAACCTGTGTATGTCCCAACACAGAGGCAGATACCTGCTGGGTGACTGTGATAATTCACTTGGGGGGAATTCTGAAGGAATTCGAGACCTCTGAGTTGTTTTTGATGATGCAGTTTATTTTTTTTTTCTTCTACATAGGCAGGAAGGGTGAATTTGGCTCACATTTTTACAGCATGGTTCAGAAGGTCCCAAGACCCTTAGTTGCAAGACCTTTTAAGGAGTTATTGACCAATAAAACACTGCCAACAAGGATATTTATGTTTTTGACCCAATCCTGAAATATTTGGTCTAATGGACCCATGCTACAGTGTAAGTTTTCTTAGCTAATCATGTTATGACACACAAACTTACAGTACTGCATTCTAAACTCCTTGTTTACCTCTGTAACTACTTTTATTTTTTCTATATTTTAAACTCTAAAACTCTAAACTTTCCTTTACTTAGCTTAACATGCCTCTGCTTTAAACTATAAAACCACATTCTTGCTTCTAGCACCTAAGTTTGGAAGCCCTTTCCAAGGTGTCAGATCAAATCCTGTGTTTAATTCTGAGCTTTGGCTTCCAGGCCCAAAGTTCTGAGAGCTCCTTGCATTTTGGATTCCAACAAGTGACAGGCACTGAAGCTGCTCCCTGAGGTGAATGACAAAGGTGATGTTCCTGTAATTCCTGGATAATTCACATGTGTGCAGCCTGAGGCTAAACTGCACCTAACAGCTGTCAACAGCAGGGATTTATCCCACTTTGCATTTCATTCTAACTTTTACAGGTGGGATGACCATAATCCACTATTCCATGTCCTTAGAACTGCAGATTTTGTTAAACATAATTTAAAGAAAAACCATGAAGAAAACATGGTCCATTCTATTTCATGACAATAATCCCAAATCCTTGAATTTAATTTTAACTTTCTTCTGGATAACCCATTTGTTTCCAAAACCTGTGGAAACCAATGGTTTTAAGCTAAGTGACAAATCATTGGTGCAAGTTTAAATTCTTCCCAAAAAAATCTAGTGCACATGCACCAGAACAGCATCAAAAAACGGCAAAGGGAGAAGCTGGGAGGATTCCAACTCCAAATTTACACTACTGCTTAAAATCAGAGGTAGGGTTACTCCATTCTACTATGGATGGTGTTATCCAATCACCCAATTTAAGCTTAGAGAAGACACCTGAAAGCAGAGAACACAGCACCATGACCAAGACAAATGATTAATTTACAGAACTGAATGAACCACCAGGCAGATGGGTTTCAGTATCAGAGCATATGGTAATTTTGTCCTGTTGTAGCCACTGCAACCAAGAATATGTGGTTTTTCGTACTGCAGAAAAGGAGCAATAACCCTAAGTCTATTGTAAGAAAAAGTGTGACATTTGGGCAGATCCACTTATTTGAACAAAAAAATGCAGTACTGATTCTCTTTAGAGAAATCTCCCAATTTCAAATAAAAAACAACCTTACGACTACAACCACTGGGAAATGGATGAAACAGAAGATGTGAAAATATTTCTAAGGTTTTCATAAGGGGAATGCTGTAGGAATTAATGCAAATTCCAAGAATATGATTTATTAACTCCTGAGACAGAAATAATGATGGCTGTTGGTGTTTACCACTGGGACACAAACAAAGCTGGGAATATTTTCCATAACATGTTTTTCACTCCTCTTCTTCTAAGCTCATTCATTATCAATCTCACACAGATATATCTGAAGACTGCTTTCCATTGGTTTAGCAAATTATTTAATCTGTGGAGTTTTCTTCAGGTAGCAGAGTAGGACTACTCACAGACTCCCCTTTCATGCAAGTATTCACTATGAATGTGAGTTCCCAGTAAAAAGGCTGGTGCCTTAACAGTTAATTTTCTGTGATACACAATCATCCACACATTTTAACGCAGGTTAATAATGTCAAGGAAACTTTCAGCTTTTTCAGTGAGAAAAATCAAAGTGGTGGGAAAAGAAGGACACATGTACAAGAGGAACTGTGCAGGAACCCCTCTTATGTTTGAATACACAGAATCTCTGCAAAGAATTTACATTTAGTGGATTGAGATGAAGAAAAGGAAAGACTTCAGAATTAACCCAAAATGAATATAATCTTCTTAACCTAATTTCTTCCTACACAACACAATTGTTGGTGTTCATCTTCTTCTGAACGTGTACAAAAATCAGAAAATCTCAGAACCCCTGGTTTATAGCTGTCATTGTTTCCAGAACTGCTGCAGTACAAGGCCTCCTCAAGGCTCATCATCAGGCACAAGGAATTAAAAACTGTCTAGTCAAGGTACTAGAAATCAGTGCCTTCTTCCTTCTGAATAAAGGACTCTAAAAGCCACTCATAGCTTAGAAATCTTCTAATGGAAACCTCTACATAAACAACCTCAATAGAGCAGTACCACCAACCATCCCTCTGAGTCTGCTTTGGGTCAGTCTCCTCTCTGTATGCCAAAAGAGAGCAAATCCAGTGTTATCTGCCCTCTAGACAACCATCCCAGCTCTTCTGGGGGTGAAATCCATCCACTTTATTAACACCTAGGGAATGATGTTACGAATCTTCTCCCAAACCTGGATCTGTAACACCTGAAATACAGGAATATACACATTTCTTCATGAAACCTTCTTGTAAATGGAAGTTGGAGACTGGCTTACCTGATGCACACAGTCTAAGAACTGTAAGAAAACAGGAGCAAATCCACTGCCCTGGCAGTTGAGGGTGAGATTGCTGCGCTGGCTGAATTTATGGCCAAAGGAGAGCCACTCCTTCTCCACCAGCATTCGGAAGCCTTCCAGGGTCCTGTAGAAGGGGTCACTGAGTAACTGCACCAGAGACACCACCTGGATCACAGCACAGGATATTCTGTGTTACCACTGACACAAACCTCAGTGTAAGCATTCAGTAATCTGTTCATTGTTCAAGAAAACAAAAGCTTCCGTATAAACTCAATGACAAGTATTTTATCAAACACATTTTTATGAAACAAACCAAATAATATTCCACATGAAAAAGCTCCAATTACATTGAGACTTTATGGTACCTGTAGAAGTAGAACCTGAGCACCTACAGACTTGGGAGGTGATTATGATGCTTACTACATTTAAATTATGTTTGAAATAAAACCCCTTTTATAATAAACATTTAAAAGATAGTATCTACTACCTCAGCCAAAAAAGCATTAAAGAATTGGTCCTGAGGTTGACTTTAGAGGTTCTGCCCCAGCCAACTGCAGTCTGTTTTTATACACAGCATCTCAGGAGACTTTAAAATGCAGCACAGCCTTCTTGCACTTCCAGCTATGTATCTCCCCTCTCTACTCTTCATTGTTTGGCAATGATTCCAATAATTATGGTCACACTCTTTTGTGTGCTTGTTTACCTGGTATTATGATGCTGGCTGCACATGAAGGTTTTATTTACTGGAATTATGGATATATGTGTTTCTCTTCTGAATTATGAAGCAGCAGCATGGACACAATGCATCTGTTAAATCAGGCAGCAGATCTTGATTCACCTAATTTATAGCTTGAGGTGATCTGCCCTTGCAGCAAGTGTTACAGGCACTTTGGCACAAATTCAGTTTTCTCCCTGTGTGGTCTCCTAACATTACTTATGGAAATTGAAAGGAAGAGAATAAATTTCTCCTGTGTTTAAAATACACAGTGTTTAAAATGATAAATGAACAGTTGTGGTAACTTTTAGCCTTCATTCTTACACCTGGTCAGGTGCAAGAATGCAGATTTTACATCTAAGCCTTAGAACTGTTAAGATCATCAGGACTTTTGGAATGAATTCATTCTAAGGAACCAGGCCATGAAATAAATTGCAAATGAATGCAAGGATTCATGCATTCTGGTTTCTTTTCTTCTGCCAGAACACAAATTTATTACTGCCATACCAAATTACTTGTGTAAAAAAGTATTGCCTGGTGTTTTTCCTTAATATTAAACTATTTCAAGGTTTTTATAGCAGCTTACTTGAGCAGTAATGTCCCAGCCATCTTCCAAACAAACCATAACAGAAGAACCATTTTCCAGGAGCTCAGAGATGATCACACCCAGTTGCATTATCCTGTGAAGCTATGAAATATTATGAATGAGTAACACACTCTAGATAAATCGTTAGATAATATCAATAAATAGAATATTTTCATATTAAAGAATGCATTCCTGGATCCACATATAGCACAGAGAAATACATTGAAGCAACTGATTAGGCAACAATTAAATGCAACAGTCTAAGGATTTCCATCTGCACTACAATAACACTAAGGGAAGTTTTGAAGATAGGAACTCAAAGTATTAAAGCCAATGAGTACTGTAATAAACTAGCTGTCATAAAAAGGGGAATGGGAACAACACAGTTGACAGATTTACTGGAGAGAAATTCCATCCTGGGCTTAACACTAAAATAATTTCCTGTGAAATGTTAAGATTCCATAAAGTCACTAAGTACTTTGATGGGAGAACCCATGCAGGATATTTACAAGATAATATTACTAATATTCAGTCTCATGGAAGTTGGAAATTAATGGACTGAACAATAATAACAACAACAGAGAAACAGTTTAGATAGGTGGGCAGACAGGCTAAAATATATGAAAAGAGGACACTTTAATGATTTGCACTTTAATACTCATTACACAATGATGCTAAAATAAGCAGGTTAAAGAAGCTCAGGTGAATCTGGGCAATTTTATCTCACTATGAGACTTCACATCATTATTACTAAAAAGAAAAATCTATATGATGATTTTACCATTTTTGTATACTATGACAGCACTCTTGGTAAACAATATAATAGGTAATACATAAACAATTCAGTTTTTTACAGCAGAGTGAAACTGTTCTTTGTGCAGCACTGAATATAATCCAACCAACAGAAGCAATGGGAAAGATGAAAGCCTGAAAGAAGGAAGAAAACAGTACAGGAAAACAAACAAAAGATGGTAAGAATCATCTAAGATCATTTATGCAAGGAAAAAAAGTAAATTCAGAAAGTACACAAAGCACAGGAAAGTGAGAAGAAAACTAAATTGAAGAAAACAAGAGGAAGAAAGATCAACCAAACAACAGTTAAACCCCAGAATATTCATCCTTATTCATGGCAGTCTGCTTTCTTCCTCTTAAAAATCTGATGAATATTGCTATGGAAATAGTGATAGAAAAACCTTGACTCCTCTGAGCATTCACACAGCCATTATTTAGGAAAAAACCCCAACCCAAACAGACAAATTTTCCTGCAATTTTTATAAGAAAAGACTGAAAAGAGAAACAATTTTAAACCCAAGCTTGTTTATTCTTCTATGTTGTCTTAGGCAGTTGAATAGAAGAAAGGCTGTTTCTTCCCATCTTTAATGAGGAAACTGATATGCAATCTGGTTTTACAGATTCATTGTTAAAAATCCAAACCACTATTTTTAAAATTTGTATTCAGAAGACAGGGCAGTGCTCAATTTTCTTCTATGCATTCACATTCTTATAGAGTCCATACAGTCTTAAAATCTGTAATTTTAAACTTCTATTGCCCAGAATAGGAAAGCATAATACAATGAAAACATTTCTGAGATGACAGATCTATGTTCTTTCATGGGAATAGTAGAAAAATGTGCCAAATCAGTCATAATTTAACTTTATCAGTCATAAATTAGCTTTATCACATAAGTCAGATATGACATGATTTAAACCACAGAAATGTGGTTTAAATATAACAAAGCTAGTGTGTGACATGATGTCCTAGTCCTCAGCAGAGTGATGCACTCAAAGAAAGGAATGATCCTCTGAAATATGCCAAAAGAGAGAACTCCAGTGTTACCTGCCCTCCATCCCTGGGCTGCTGCAGGGGACAAGTTTATTTCATTAATTCAACGATGAAATTATATTAGATTCATTTATCTACACTATGAACTTGCTCAAGCACTCTGTGATGGAAAATGTTCACATGCTGAGGAAGTCAGGTGTTTTCATGTTCTCCCAACTTCTCCCCTTCCTGGAAACCTTGGTGGGCAGCCCCAGCCATGAGCAGCTCCTGCTGTCACCCCAGGGAAGAAGCTGAGCCCTCCTTGCAGCACATTTCAACCAGGAGTGCATTTC
>VYZP01032517.1:0-12566 GCA_013400635.1 Hypocryptadius cinnamomeus
TTTTTTCTCTCTCTTCCTCTCTTTGTACTATTTATACTTCTTGGATAAAATCTGCACTTTTGCATATCTCAGCCATTTCAAGGGCTGAGATGATGAACTGCGCCGTTTAGTCCTTTCCATCACAGTGTCACTAGTGGTCATGTCCCTGATTATCTCTAAGGACAATGCATTCAATAATAGATTCAATCCAAATCTGTCTATAATTATGATCAAGGATGATATACTAAGTTATACATGTGAAGGAATGGTTCATTTTTCAAGCCTACATGTTGTTTTCCAAATTCTTTGTACCTGCAACGTAACCTTGGTCTGCAACTTCACCAAACAGTGAATGTGACTTTTCACTAAACTGATTTCACCTCTCTTTAAAAGAAAAAGAACAAAAAATAAAAGAACAAACCATCCTTACACACATACATTTCACGCACTTTAACTTTTTTCCTCCTTTTACCATTTCAGGGATGTTGGTTTTCTCCTGGGCTTTAGACGAAACAAATTCAGTTCCCTGCAAAGCTCACTCAGTATCTGGTGTGGGCTTTGGGGTGGTGAAAGGAAAAGAGAAATCTGCTCTGAAAAGAAAACTGCTCTTTGAGCTTGGTCTGTTCTCAGGACTACTTCAGTGCGTTTAGGAAGGCAGGTAGAGGTCTGTTATTTCTTGCTTGGACCTTTAAAATTCCTCCTCTGCTCCTTGCCTCTGCTGGGAACAATTTCACTGCAATTACTGAAACGAAGTCCCTGAATTCCACTCTGTAGCTATTCACATGACCCTCAGTGTTTTGGACTTGATTTTTCTCCAGTTTTCTCCACAACAGGAAGAGTTGTGAGGAAATTTTCCTCAGTCAGTGGCTTCAGGTTTCTATTAAAAACTTTTGCTACTTGTAACACTTCTCAAAACCTTTAAAAAACAAACCTAGCATTGGAATTATTCAATCAAATGGTATTAAAAGCACAGATTATGCTTTAGAAACCACTTACAAAGAAGGTTTTTACAGATCAGTGAGGACGCTAGCGAGGAGGGGCCCCTGATATGAATGGAAACGTTTGTTTCAATCCTCATTTATCTTAAGGCCCGGGTGCTTTCTGGACAGTGAAACATTCTTCTCCTCCCTGCACTTGGAAAAGTGAGGATCAAGTTGCGAGAGGGTGCCCTTGAATGCTCAAGTAAGGAATTTGCTAAGTGGCCTCCTCAGCCAACACAGCTCCCATGCTGACGGTGGCTTCTTAATTCCCTCTGTCCTTGGCTGCAGGATTACCCATCCTTTCTTATCACAAGGCATCACCGCCAGCTGAGCCCCCACAGTTGCATCCACCCACAAAACCATGGCCACTTCTCATGTTTAAAATGTTTGCCATTTCTCCACCACGCTGAAATTTTAACCAAGCCTTGATAAGGATGCAAAAAAACCCCCGCAGTTTTGTAAAGGTCCCAGTGTTCTTATTTTTTTTTTTCCAAGGCTGCTCAGGGATCTCTGGAACTGCAGGTTTGCACAGGACTGCTCCTGACTGCCTGGATTCCACACACCCCTGCAACATAAACATTAATTAAGCAGGATAATGGGTTAGCAATTGTTACTGAGGCCACCAGTCATATTGATCTGGAATCCACCTATATTTAAGGAAAGCACAAGAAAACACTGTAATGTCTTGGTCTTCTTACAAACAAGCATTAGATGGGTTAAATCTATTTTAGCCTCATTAACATACTCAGTGCAAATGTGGGGGCCCACAGAATCCCTTCCAAATCCAGCAGTGATGCTCTTTAACAGAAGCAGAGCTCAGTCCTTGCTGAGGCAGTGGCCTCCACAACTGTATCAGATACCAGATTTGCAGCCCCGTTCTAAAACCCAACTTCTGTTGATGCTTGTGGAATTTTGGCCAGAGCAAAGATCACAGTGTTTGTCCTGCAACTTGCACAGCTAGCTTGAAGCTTTTCTTCTTCCTGCCATCCAAAGCTTCTTGGGATTAGTCAGGACTGATATTGATGTATGAACATCTTGAAAGGACTGTACATAGCTTCCAGGCTGAAGACTAAACATTGCTGCGTAAAACAGATTTTGGCAGTGATTCTATAGGATGAACCTAATCAGAGCAGACAGATTACAATACATGGTAAAGGCATGGAGTTGAAAAGAAAAAAGGACTTGCTTTGCAGTATTGCATAATACATTCTGGAGAAACTAGAAAACCTTTCAGAGCAGCTGGGACAGAGGGAAATGAACCATTTGTTCCCAAGTGAAATAAACAAAAGAAGGAAATGCTCCAAAGTGTCTCCAAACTAGGAAAGGAATGGTGGTGAGAAAAGTGACCAGAGCCTGAACAAAGCTTTTCATATTGTCCAGTTCCTGACAGTAGTTCTGTTTCAAGTGCACAGGCCCATATCTCCTCATCCCCTGGTCAGTCCTGGTGAGCCACAGACCTCTGCAAGGGAATGCAGCCTTTGGCAGACATTACTGGATGCCTGCAGTGTAGCACCAGCCAACACAGCTGCTCTGTTTTTGAGCCCTGGTATGTCATCTGATGAAGGAAAAAAATCAAAGCAACCCCTTCTTGCTCCAAATCACCTGCACTGCTCTGGATGTGACCAAGAAAACATTCCAGACACCTGAGATGAGTTTGGCTAAGGAACATAATTTTCAGTACAAAAACCCACACAACAAAGTTCAGACAGAGTGGAAAGACCTGCAAATCAGAAGAAGGAGAGAACTCTCTATGGTGTTGACTATGAAACATTAAACACAGTCAGTCATATCTTCCTTGCTTATGTTTTTTTTGTCACTAAAATGTGACTGTTGGAGTTGTTTTTTTTTCTTTTGTAGATGACAACCAACACCATCAAGAAAGAGAGCACAAAACTGACTCCTGGTACCTGCTTGACAAGACTGTGAGTTCTTCACATCATCTCTCTCCTTTTAAGACTCAAAGTTAGGGACCATTCTGACATTGTGATTCATGTAGGGAAACTGCTAACTTGAACTCGAGAACCTGAAAGAAAGCCAAGCAACCATCTTGTCCAGGCTTGTTGCCTTTACAGAGCATCTCTCAAGATTTTATATTTCTGACTTAATGCCAGGACTCCTTTCCCTTTTAAAACAGAACCCAAACAAGGTTCTTGTTTCAGCAATAGCACTGTGAGTCAGTCTGAAACTCTAATCATGTTGCCTTTCTGGGGAAATCTTACTGAAAACTTAGGAGATAAATTGTTCATTCTTTTATACAGCCTTGTATTCAGAGCCAGTGAATTGAGGCAGACGGACAATTGTGGCAATTCACCCATGCATCCTGATTCTCATTTATTCAGTCCTCTTCTCAGTGCAGACTGCAAAACTCAGTTCTCAAAGTGAGCAGCTAAACCACTGGGCATGCCCTGAGGGACACACCTGGAGCACTTGTGAGTGACTGTGTGCAATAACACCACCTAATCCTTCTTGGAAATGCATTCAAGTCAATCAGACCTTTCTCTTGCACACTTCTGGTCAGCAGGGTGCTCCAGAACCTCCTTCAAGTACTTAAGTATCTTCACCTATTTTCCAGAGGAAAAGGAAAATCTCTACAGTGAGCATGTAATAATTTCTTCCTGTCTTAGTTTGGTTCTTTTTTTAAAAATTGCGTGCCTTAACTATCTGCCTCACCCTCCTATACTTAAATTCAACAGTCATGTTCCCTCTTTTGTGTCATCCCCCTAGGATGAGCAGATTTTTGTTCTTGAGTTTCTGGATTTAGAATAAACTGCATGTCCAGAGCTGTACACATATGTATGATGGTGTGTTCTCACTTCTTACTGGTTCTGCAAGACTAAACTGCTGGGAATGTATCTTCTCATGAATCCTAAAGCACACATGTGGACTCCCTTTAGCCCTTGGTTATTCTGCAACAGTTTACTGAACTGGGAGTTGCACTTCACCTGTTCCTGTGCCAAGGCGAAGGAAGAAGGTAAACACGTTTCGGTGGCTGGGAAAATTAGACCCTTCTTGACCTTGCATTTTCACTCTGAACACAAGGACTGTTCTGCTTGCCTAAATTCCCATATTTTTCCTCCTTTCACAAGGAAAGAGGGCAGTTCAGGCAGTTGAGAGAGGCATTTGGAGGAGGAACAATCAGAAGAGGGTTTCATGTTGCAGTCGCTTCCTGAGTGAGAGAAGACAGGCATGGGAAATAATAACTCTGCTCCAATGTCAGGGCTGAGGAGATTTCTATTTCCAATTTAAATGTAATTTTAAGAGCTCTTTGTAGCAGCAAGGGTTCACTTCAAGAACCTGGAGGCTTAGTACACAAATTGTGTAGTCCACAAAAAGGTTCCCATCAATTTCAGGGTGACGTGCCTTATGAATGTGTGCTCTTATGCTGCAATCAGGAATGAGGGAGCACTTTAAAAATGCTGGTGCTGTGCAATATTTATGGGGTTTTTCTTCCTGCATCATTCAGTTCTTGCACTCTTCAAGCAATTCCAAGAGCTGCTCATCTGTAGATTGTGATGCTTGGTTTTCTTCAGGGATACCAAAAGAGAGACGGGTAGGGAGATCTTAGGAACATGGTAAGAAGGTAAAATCTGTATTGCTGGGGTTTGACAGTCTCAGGTTGATTCAAAATAAATAAAGAAAAAACTTAATGGTTGAACACTAAAATAACAGACTACCCACAAATGCAACCCCCTGTGATCTAATATACTGTAATTCCTTCAAAAGGTAGCCTTCAAAAGGTAAATATGTTCTCACCATACTTCCCCACATAATGTTTAGAAATCCTCACTGGTGTTTTTCACAGTGATTAATTATGTTGAATTGTCAGATGGACTAAAAAGGAAAGGATTTTTATTCTGGAAGGACAGCTCACTGGGCAAAAAGAAGGAGAAAATTAAACACTGTGCAGGCTTTTCAACTTTGAATATCAACAAAATTCTTCTAAATAAATTCAGCAGTAGGAAAGAAAGAGAGAGAGACAGTTCTGAGAAAATGCTCAATCTAATGTGTACTTGAAAGGTATCCACTCTGGAAAGTGGAGAACTCTCCAGACCAAGAGGAGTCAAATTTGCAACTCAAGTCATGTCCCAGTTTTTCACATATGCGGCAGCATTCATTTGATTTCCATAAAATATCAAGTAGCTGAAGCAACGTTCACAGCACATCCTTGCAAACTGCTTAAAGCAGGATTTCTGAAATCTGGTAGATATGAACTCTAAAAGTTGATATGGTATTCCTCCACTCTATCAATGCTCTGGGCTGCAACCAGCAAATATTAAGAAAACATGTACAAATAGGAAATGCCATCTTTGCTTTCACTCTTGGCATTAGAGCAGTGAAATCCAGATATGTGGAAGTAGAGTGTGAGGCTGTGTTTCAACCTCTCTCCAGCTGTATGAAAACCCTGGTTTGCTCAAAGAGCCACCCAAGGGGATAACTTACTTTTTTCTTCAAACATTTTTCTGTGTTTTTATTACTGAAGGGGAAGTGCTGCAGGACTTATTTAGGGAGTGATAGTGGATGACAGATTAAATATGAGCTCACAGTGAGAGACTGTAGCACAAAGAGGCAAATACCATACTGGGATGTGGAGCAGAATTACTTGCAAGACTACAGAGGTAATAATTCCTCCATACATAGCCCTGGTGAGGCCCCTCTTGGAAAACTGTGATCAGTTTTGGGCAACTCAATATAAAAAGGAAGTCAATAAAATAGAGTGACTACAATGAACAGTGATAAAGATAAGAGGGTTGGAAGGTATGATGTATGAGCAAGGGAACCCAACTTACTAAACACAGCTGAAAGTTAGAGGAAAGGAAGGAGCAAGGGGAGTAGGGACATGACAATGCCAAAGTATTCATAGGTGGCTGGAAAACTTGACTGTGTCTGTAGATGTATTTAGGTTATGGGAGGGAACAAAGTAATTCATGGAGGGAAAAAAAGAAAAAAAAAAACAACATTTTGGAGAGAAAATAATATTTGCTTTAATAGAAAAAAAAAGAAAACAAACTGGAGTGCACACCTCCAAGTACACACACACATAGGTTCTCACACACTCACATATTTTGTCCCCAAGAAAAAAACCTTCATGGAGCATTAGCAGCCAGCTCTAATCAAAGGCTGACATCCAAACTTCATTCTATTCTTAAAGATTAGGTTTTCCTGGGTAACTTTATCTCAGTCCCAGGAGCCCACTGCTCATGTAACCACACTCAGCAGCCTTGTATCCATCACCACGAAAGACCAGCACCATGCTTGGGAAGGCTTCCTTCTGGATGGGCTGGATGATCTCCATCTGGGCTGGTGGTCAGGGAAGAGCAGCTGGCATCGCTCTAAAGTAAGGAGAGCTCTTAGATTTCAACCTGCTGAAGCCCAGACCTGCATGGGTATCTCTAAGCAGACAGAATAATGTAATTAATAACGAGGTGGCTGAGCCTGCCTGGGGGTGGAGGTAGCAACCGGAGCTGGACTACAGGAAAACTGACAAAGTCAGCCTTGCACAATTCAGACAAAGCTGGTTTGGAGTTGGGGAGTACAGAAAAATACTCTTTTGCACTGTTCTTTCCCACTCATAGCTTTGCATTAGCTCAGCTGCACACCTGCAATTAATACATGGAGCTGTCTTCTGGAGACAGTCTGTTTTATGATGTTGTTTGCATAGTCCTTCCACCAGCTTGCCTGTTTCCTGGCAGTTCCCCCTTCCTTCAACATCCTAAAAACTTTTCTGGGGAAAAAAAAAATACACTAGAATCAAATTACTTGTTTAACCAATTTCTTCCTTTCTCTCTCCCTCCATTACTTTTTCCAGGATAACTAACAGAGCTGGACTCTCCCACTTTGACTCAACAATATCTTTCTCCTTCCAACTATGCTTTAGACTCGAAGTGTGTTCTGCTTATAAATCTTCCACAAAAACTGGTGTTTGCTTTTTAAACCTTCAACTCCAAACACCATTCAGCTTTGGAATTTATTAGATTGCATTTATTTTCACTGTATATTCTTATAAGTTATCCTGACCATCTTCCCAGTCCTTCTTCACTCTTTGTTGCTCATGAAAGCATATTCTTTTGTAGTTGTTAAACAGATCCTCATCTCTAAAACAAATAATCTTTTCACTTTCTTCTCTGCCTTCTTACCTCACCCTTAGAGTAGAAGTTGTGTTCAAACCTTGTTTCTTACCTTTTTTTTTTTTAATCAGAGCAGAAAAGATGGCCAAAAAGAGACACTGCCACCTCTTTTGAATTAACTCTTTGGTGCTGGCCAAGTCAATAGGGTGCATTCCCTGCACAGTGAGCTGTGATTAAGCAGGAGCCTGACACAGAGGAGCTGTGAAAGCACTGGGAACCCTGGGGCAAAACCCCTCCCTGTTCCAGTGCTCCGAGACCCGTGCCAAAATCCTGGCTCAGCTGTCAGCTCAACTCCAGCCCTGCCTTCCTCAGGGGCTGCTCAGCACTTGGAGAGCTGTAGGCACCTGAACCACTGCTGGGACAAATTGAGCAATGGCTTCACAGCGGGATCAGTCCCAGAGAGTTCCCTGTGAAATTACATACTTTTAAACTTGAAAAAATATATAATTTAGAGGTGAATGCTTTTTCTTTTCCCTCTGCAATAGTTGGTGCTGCTTTTATTTGCCCTAAAGGAACGAGGATGCAGGAAAATATTGCCACCCATAAGCACTGTGGAAGGAAACTACAGCGGGTTTGTTGCAGGATGGAAGCTCTATTTAGGATCCCTGTTGCCTCCATGGGGATTCTTACCTGTCTTTACAGTGTTGCCTGGTGGAAAGGGGAGCTGCCAATCCTGACTCAAAAGGACACAGCCAAAACAGAGCTTTTGTCTGCTTCCACATCAGCTGAGAAACACTGAAACACTTCCCTTTGCACACGCACAGAAAAATAACATCATTGCTCTCACCATCATTGGGATGTTCTAGCCTGTAAAAAGCTGCATCCTAGAAACATCTGAGTATCCATCCTGGACTTTGAACCCAATTGTGATTTCTTCTGTAGTCTACTCTACCAAAACTTCTTATTCTCACTCAGACACCTCTTTCTGGACTTGTAGACATCCAGCAGATCACATCTGGTTTGGGTCCATATTTTTTTTTGCTGCTGAATGAAGCCTCACATGCAATAAAATTTGGTCATTCACCAACTGCAATTCCACAAAGGCTGAATTTGGTTAAAAAAGAAACTAGAGATAGGTGAAAGTCTAATGGGAATTCAACTGAGAATCTCCACCTCAGCTAATGCTGGATGGAAACCATATGAAAAGCCACAATAAATAATTTAGATATTGTCAAGCAATGATTGCACTATTTGATAAAGGTGTATTTCCTTTCTTTAACCTCAAAAGGCAATCAACTACTAACATTACTAAGAGAGATTATAATATCAAAAAACTTCCATATTGATTTACTTTCAACAGAGCAAACAATAAAAAAATTAAATCCTGCAATACTGTTAACAGTGAATCTGACAATGCAGAAGTGAAGACAATTACTCACATTCCCGCATTAGCATGGTTGCAAAGTTAAAACTCCTACATGGAGATTTTATCAAATTTCTGAGTTTGCTTTGCATATTTAGTTCAAGCACACACTGAATGTGGAGGCTCAGAAGGTGGAGGCTCAGAACTGACATTACAAGATTGCTTGGAAGTCCAGCACTGCTGCCAAGAGATATTATGTTCAGTAGCCTTCTAATACAGATATATATATCCTTTTAGATATATATACTTCATTGTCACCCAGAATTACAACTTAGTTGAAAACAAGTCAGAAACCCCAAGTTGGGTGTTCTGAGAATTCCATTTATACATAAAAAAAACCAAAAAAAAAACCTCTCTGGGAGGAAGGAAAAAAAAAAACCCCTCTCCCCAGTAACCACAGTAATCACGTCGACAGAAACATGTGCAATGGGCACGGAACATTTTGAAGGCACAAGCCCATTAGCATTCTGGTCAGGACTGAGTTTATTAGGCATCTCTCCAGCCTGGGTAGCACTATGGAGGCTGTGTGCCTCGGGGGATGTCAGCTTAATGAGGTGCCCTGGCAGTGGAGGGGATGTGCACCTGCTGCTTGGGGCCGCGTGATGGGCAGATGCAGGAGCAGCAGAGTCAGAGCTGCCCACTTCCCATCCTGCAGCAGAGCCAACACCCACAGGGTGGACAAGGAGTGCACAGTCTGCTTTCACTCACCTGTGGGTGTGGATGATGAAATAGAGTTTTTTCTCCCTTCTCCATCAGTTGCAAGGAAGTGGCCAGACACAAGCATGAGCTTTCAGGTCATGGAATCATGGAATGGCTTGGCTTGGAAGGGACCTTAAAGGCCACCCTGTTCCAGCCTCTCTGCCACTCATCTGACCAGGCAGCTCAAAGCCCTGTCCAAGCTGACCTTGAATGCCTCTGGAGATGGGACATTCACAACCTCTGTGAGGAGCCTCTGCCAGGGTCTCACCACTGTCACAGTGAGGAATTTCTTCCTGACATCCACCCTAAAACTGCCCTTTGCAGTTTAAAACCATTGCCCCTTGTCTGTCACTGTCTGTTTGTATAAAAAAGTCCCTTTCTCTCCTTTTTCTAAGCTCCCTTCAGGCACTGGAAGGCCACAGTGAGGCTCTCCCCAGAGCCTTCACTTCTCCAAGCTGAACAGCCCCAGCTCTCTCAGCCTGTTTTTACAGCAGAGGAGCTCCAGCTCTCTGAGCATCTTTGTGGCCCCCCGAGAACCTGGTCCCACAGGTCCATCTCTTTCTTGTGCTGAGGACTGCAGACCTGGACAGGCAAGGGATGCAAGGGATCCCTAAAAACCTTCACAAGGGACATAACCATTGCAGTGTAGGGTTGCCAGCCATCAGCTGGGTGAAGCGTGCACCACTTCTAATTTTATCTCAAGAAGTCCCCAGCCAACAGGCTGAGGGGAGCTAAAGAAGGAAAGGAAGTGTCAGCTGTAGCCACAAAAAAGCAAAAGCATTTGTTCCAGGAATACCTCCATAAAGACCACAACAACAAATGATGGATGTTCCAGGAGAGAAAGTTCACAGTGTCCTGGAACTATTTATATACTTTGATACAAAATAAAATCTGGTAGTCCCTGACACAGGCTGCCCAGAGAAGCTGTGGGTGCCCCATCCCTGGAAGCGTTCAAGGCCAGGCTGGATGGGACTTTGAGTAGAAACTCTGTGGAAAAGGAACAAAGACAATTCAAGTACTCTCCACTCTAATGCCATCATCTAAACCCAAGACCATTCATATTCTCTCTATAGATTCTGATAAAACATTGAGTTATTTGTAGTTCATATAAGCACTTCCATTTATTTGAGGAGGCCTTCATTGTCCTTAGTTCTTCTATGTGCTATTACTCAAGCTCCAGGTAGAATATTTTTTTCTTTTTTTTCTTTTTTTTGGCGGGGGGGAGGGGTGTGCATTAGCACAGATTTGAAGGAAACATGTAGGTGGGGAGCATAATGCTTCCAATTGAAACGCACTAGCAAGCACAGACTACAGTAGTTTAGAGATTAAAAATAGGATCATTTGGATGTGTGGATTTGAATATGATTTATGGATCACTTCCAGAGACATTATTGTCGCTTATCATTCAGATGGCTGTGAAAGTGAAGACTATGTGGGAAATCAAGCAAGAGATACATTGCCTGCAGAATGGGGAAAAACATTAAATCTTGGAGTTGCTGATGCAGCAATTAATATTGCAACCTTCACTGCCTTCAATGCACAGAAGAAAAGGGTAAGATAGCCTACATGCCTGCTTCCCATAAATAACTTATCTCAAGACTTAAAGGCAGAGACAAGCTCAAACACTACACACTAAAGGCTCTTTTCTATTTGCCTTGGAGGAAATGTTCCAAATAGGAACCAGTGGTGAATCAGGAATTTGTACTCAGGACTCTTGGGCTGCTCCAGCTTACACCTCCAGGTCTAAAAGAATCCAAAAATATCAGGGCAACCACATCTTCAGCAGTGATGGATGGGAGATGAGGAGGTGTTCTTTAGGACAATTGGTGTCTAAACATCTCAGCTAGAGCTGTAATTATAGAAGACCACAATTTTCCACAGCTGAAATTCAGAATTCAGAGGCAATCCTTTAGACATCTACAATGACATTATTTCAGTGTTTTAGTGGTTTGTTTGTTTGTTTGTTTGTTTGTTTGGGTTTTGGTTTCGTTTGGGGGGTTTTTTGTTTGTTTGGGGGTGTTTTGTTTTGTTTTGTTTTGTTTTGGTGGTTTTTTGGGCGGTTTTTTGGTTTTGGTTTTGGTTTTTTGGGGGGTTTTTTTGTCTCGTTAGCTTGGTCCAGGCTAGATCACAAGTGCCAAACAGAAGGAAGCACTGGCACAGAACTCAGATACCTGGCTTTCCTTAGTTTGCTTAAAGCAATGGGATAATTCCACTGATTTCAACAAAACTCACCCTGATTTACAGTGGCACAAGTGAGATTAGGATTATCTCACTTTTTTGTGTTTTATGTCCATCACTGTGAGGACAAAAAAAAAAAACAAATAACAAACCCCTGCATATCAGACCATGCTGCCAGAAATGAGACCTTTAATTTGGCATACCCTTTTTACCAGAAAATAATGAAAGATGTAGCAAAGCACATTCATTCCTCAAAGGAGCATACATAGACAGGTAGTTTTAAACACACCTGCAAATAATTGTCAGAACAAAATCCCAGGAGCACTTGAGCAGCACCCCAATGTGTTCATCTTCTTAATGGGTTCTGTTTTACTGAGAAAATTATGGTTCCTCACCCAACACTCGTGGTTACTCTTAAAAGCATTTCTTTTTCACACATGAAACCATAAAGTTCAAATGAGACTTTTTTGACCTCACACATTTGTTATTTGTGAGATGGTTAATAAAAGTAATTATCAGCAGTCTCTGACAAGCGGAGTGAAAATCTGAACTCTTTGATGTGCAGAGAAAAATTGTGCATGTTCATCAAGAAACTTCATTTCTTTGGAGAGTTGTCCCAATGGCTGCAACGTTAATAAGTCATTTCCAAACTGAAAAAGTGGAGGCCCTTGAGAGAGGGAAATAGACTTTGCTCAAAAATTTCAGCTACAGCTGCCTCATAACCAGCTGTGAAGGTTAGAAATTACTTAAGGAATGCATGTTTGCAAACTTTCCATTAAAGAGGCTGAAGGCCAGCGCTAAGAAGGCAATCTAAGAATGAAATACAGCAATAAGCCTAATTTTGCTTCACTGTAGATTTCCACTGCTGCCACATATTTGGGAGACCGAAGTCTGCATGATCGGAGTGACAAGGTGAATTATAACCAGAATTATGGCCTTACAATCAACAGTGTGGATATCAATACGCCCCAAATGTTGTTTTCTGAGCTGCCTCTTCCAGCAAGATCAGATTTAGCAATACTTTTCAGTGTGATGAGGCTCAGGGTAGTCACCCCCTTGCCCAGAGAAGTCAACCTGATGCCAACCAAAACAAAAAGATCTACCTCTCTCAACAGAATGCCTAAGAGTTTTGTTTGAATTAGGGCTGAAATGCTTGGTCAACAGATATCAAAGGGCTGTACATCCAGCACAGAGGACATGAGACTATCTGGAAGTCTTCCCTCCTCCCTGCCTCAAAAAAAA
>VYZP01032522.1:0-14617 GCA_013400635.1 Hypocryptadius cinnamomeus
ATCTTTGTGTCATGAGCTCTCTGCACACTGGCAATCTGTTAACTTCTGTAAGAAAACAAAATTTCTATGAGAACTTCATAGGTGGCAAACTGATATAAAAGATTTTTCGCTATTTGAAATGAAATTTAAATATCCAATCTCAGAAACAGAGTTAAATAGATTGTTTTTTTAAATCATAGATTGTATCTCAATTGTACAATATACTAATCTTGACATCACCTGCCAATCCACAGTGAAGAGGTAAGATGAATTCATGACTCGACGACTTTTTTCCCACTTTTTTCTTTTTGGCTTTTAATTCTCCTATTACTCACCAGCAGCAGTTTCTCTGTGTCTTTTAGTTAGACTGACATTAAAAGATGGTGACTTCTATAGAGAAAGAGTGAATTAATTATCCAAAATATTGAGACAATGTGCCATGTGGAGAAAACAGAAGAGGAAAATATCTACAAACTAATTTTCTGAGATTTAACATTTACATCGGTCCTGAAAACAGCAATGCAACAATAAATACTTTGTGCAGAATGACAAAATCTAAGGCATATTTTTTGCCCTAAATATCTAAATCCTTAGGTTCAGTGGTTATCATTGGCGCACTTAGGAAGATTATCCTACTCAATTTTTGCAGGTACACAGGAAGACTTTTTTTCGTCAAACCTAATATCTGCAGATGTACATTTTGCAGAAGGTTTGAATTTAATTTTCTTTTTTTTTTTAAGCTGTATTGTTTCTTGTAGAAGGATGAATTTGCTTCTCAGTGTGCATTGGCATTTCATAAATATCCATCTAAAAGATCTATTTGCAGTGTGCACAACACAAATGCACCCTCGAATAAAACAACATAGAACTGAATGAATTAATATGTTGAACTAAAATAGAGTTGTTCTGCTTGAGCATGCCTATAATTTCAGAGGTTTGGTGCTGCACTAAACTGAAACAAACAGGAAAAAAAAAAAGCATCTTTGAAGGTTTTTTTCTGAAAACCTTCTACTTCTTTGAGTCTGTTTAATTAGTTTTCCAGAAAGATGTTAAAATTAAGTTTTTCGAGTAATTTTATTGTTCAGTTCACAAAAGAAAAGCCAAAGCATAGGATTGTTTATTTTGCTTACAAATGTAAACAAATTTTGGTAAGAGCAGTCAGGAAATGGATTAGCAAATAGTATGCAAGAAAACAATCAGAAGCATTTGGGCTACTGCAACCTGGCAGGTTACCACACAGGACAGATCTCCTACAGGGATCCACACCCTGGATATTTTAGGCAACTGAGTCTCACCTCCCTTAGAAAATTCCAGCTAAAACCAATTCAGTTGTTTGCCTCATAACTCACATCCTGAAGTAGTTACAGAACCTCATTGTTCTGTTGAACCATATTTGCCTCTATCTTAATTATAGCTTTTCCCTGTAGATCAGTTTTTTACCTTCTGATTAAAGGCTCAATCATATTTCAGGCTTTTAAAAGTAAAGACAGATAATTTTTGTAAAACAGACCCTCCATTCCCTTGTCATAAACTGTACCTACACATCTTACAGGTTTTTTTCTTTTAACTTGGACAGCTAGAACTGTATATGATTCTGATAAGCATTGTCTTTCACTAGGGCATTACCACTCCCATCTTTACTAGAAATATCTGACCTCAAGCATCCTTGCATCATAGTAATCCTTCTCACAATATTATACATTTTTAGGCCATGCTGATTCTGTGGACTAATTCAACTAAAGTGCTACGGTGACACAAACACTAATGCTCATTAAGTGAATCTGGAAAGTAGATTAAATCATCTAGATAGACTGATTCCAAAACAGCTTTCCAGATGGAAGAGAGCATGAGGGAAGAAGACAGTTACTACTTGTACTTTGAAATGAGGAACATCTGGTCTCCTGTGAAGTGATATGAGCAAAGGCAAAGCAGTGATCTGAAGTTTCTATTCTCATTCAGGGCTGAAAACATCCCAAGGAGGACAGGAGAGCAAGAGAAACTGCAGTCAAAAGCCTTCTCTCCCGTACAGTGATGGAAACCACATGGTTCAAAGCGGCAATTTCAGAGGTCAGGGCATGACAGAGAGACAGGTAGGCTTGAAACCTGGTTCCTTCCTTTCCATTAAAATTCTCCCTCCTGTGTGACATACAGAATTCTACGCTTTTATGAAGTTCTCTCCCATTTTATGGCAATGGATTTTCAGCACCTTTAGTACCTGAACCCACGCTGTGCTCTGAGCTGGCACCTCTGCTGATCTTTTGATACCTGGCAAGAATATGCAAAATCTCAGTTCCTTGCTTTAGGATGAGATTAGTGACAGCTCAACTACAACATAATCCTCATACAAACGAAGCATCACATAAAAGGGCCTTTGAAAATATACCACTGGGAAAAAAGCACTCCAGGGACTAAAAAAGTTTGGTTTTCTTTTTATTCGAGTATTTGTCCACATTGCATTTTTTAATTATATTAGCAATAAATCTGCACTTCCCTCCTGTCTTTGAGGGCTTTTATTTTAATTCTCTGATTTTAAGTGCTACTTAAGTATTTGCTTGCCATTGGATTTTGAGACCTTCTGTCGACAAACTCCTTAAAATTTTCTCCATTCCCTTTGATAGCATAAATGCTTGTTTATTTATGCAGCAACATATATTCTGCATTGTTGCAATACTTCATAAGGGCTTCTAGCACACTATGAATAAAAATTTTATATACTTCTTCAGTGCTTTGTTCCATGATAGCTCACTATATCAGAGGAAGATACATTTAATGTTTGCAGTTTCTCACGATGACATGCTATGCTATTACTGACAAATTGATCCTCTATTTAGCATTAATCAAAATATTCAACTGAATGGCAAAATGTGGGTATTTACAGTGGCTTTTGGTTTTTTCAATTTTTTTCTAGAAATATTTAATTTTTAACTGGGCATATGGCTGAAAACTGCAGGAATACATGTCTCTTCCCTTGAATCATGTTCACAGATCAGGTCAAACAAATGGTTACTCTAAATCCTGCATATTTTGTTTAACCTCAAAAAAGATCAAAGGCAGTTTTGTCAAACACAATGTGGGAATTTGCTCATTTGAACACTTCAGTACATTTAGTCTTCTTATCCAAACAGAGAGAACAACCTTTCCAAACAAGGATATAAACTGAACTCAGTACTTAGAAAAACTCATTAGCTCTATACATGTATTAACAGAAAGAGCTATTTAAAATAGTACAAAAACCATGGTACTTATATGAATATAATTTTATGACCATATGTCTGAACCACATTAATAAAGTGTATGAATGAGGCAGCTGCTGATGCATTTAGTATACTCACTTGTGAGATTTTCCACATACATGTGCTGTTTAATACCCTGTATATCCAGAAATATTTTGCTCAGGGAAGATTTTATTATTGATATGAATATTCACTGCAAAGAAAGAACCAAATGAGTACCAAATTTCCTCTCCCTACTGTTAGGTAGGTAATCACACTAATTAATTGAAAGTGTGTTGTTTCCTAACTGAACCAATTATGCAGAAAAGGCTGCCTGAGGTTGAGCCAAGCACCCTCCCATTAGCACAACTACAGTGCAAATGACAGGAAAAGAGAAAAGAGTGCACTGAAAAACAAAACATTATGCTATTTATAACTGTGCATTAAAAAGGAACTGTGAAAATGAAAAAAAGCCAAAGCTACACACAACAGAAACAGCCAGGGTGAAAACCCTCCTTCTAATGAAAGTCCAATAGCCAGTTACCATTTAAAAAAAGCTTGTGCTTTATCCTGCCAGCTCTCTCTGATAAAGGAAGGGGTCATTAGGCACCTGTTCCCTCCTCAGAATAATCCTGATGAGTCACCACATCAAAATTGTTACTAATACTTTGTATACCAGAACAATAAAAAACAAATGAGATGAGCAGTAACCTGCCAAAATCAAAGTAAACACATTAATGAGCAAAACATGACAGCTAAACCATCCAAATTCACAAACTCACCTGTTTGGTAGGAAAATATGTCCAGCAAGTTACGAAGATAATATCATGACATGTGCAGAAGAACCATTTAAAAAAATTCTAATTTATACTCCATTTCATTCAGCTTGCAAACCATTTGCAGACATCCTATTACACAATTATTTATTCATTTCCACCTGCATAATTTCTAATTTTTCATCAAAACAGTGGTTACACTGCTATTTACTGTCTTTGTCTTAATAAATTCTCTGTATCAAAAACACAGACTGCACATAATCCAATCCCCCTGCAAATATCAGGTAAGGTTCCATTATGAGGTGTGACACTGCTCTTTCTGAGAGAAAAGAAAATATACCGTGCATATCAGAATTCCCACAACTCATTTTTTATGACAAGCAAAAAGTTTTGTGATAAACCACACCTCTTAGAAACTTTGTTCTTTATTTTGCATTACTCATTTTTTCTATGTATTTTCTATATACTCCTAAAAACACCTGCTATATTACTATTATATTATTACATGAATACTAGAATACCAACCTTCATAACGTACTTTATGTCATACAGACAGCATTGATTCATTTTGACAGGAGTAAGAACCTTATCATTTGCTTTTATTGTCCCCAATTAAGACAGGGTAATTGATATTCCTCGAGTGAATCAATGCAATACTGTGCATGGCTTTCATAAGAAATTATTCACTTTGTGTCAACGGAATATAGCCGTCAATCCATATTATAATAACTATGTAAAAGTCCATTTAAACTTTTGCCCTCACTATAGCTACAAAACCCTTCACACTTACTTTATATACCCACAACAATGAAACAAAAACATTTCTGCTATTGCGATAGCTCTGGAGCCAGTGAACTCAAAAAACCAGCAGAAAAATAAATGGTATCAACTTCATTTTTCAGCATCATACCCATGCATAAAATAGATGCTAATAACATTAAGGCTCAGTTAACTGCAAGAGGTTTGTGCTAGTAAAATGAATCAGTTACTCTATTTTTAAAACAAGGTTTAACTTAACTTATAAGCTGTCTAAAGAAAATGGATTTCTATGGAAAAAAAATAAATCTGAATTGCTACTTGAATAGCAATTAGATATAGAAATATTAATGCATCTGTTGTGCATGTGTACAAACATCTCAAAAGAAAAGGGTCCTTATAAAACTTCTTTGACTGCGGACTCAAAACAGAACCTGTAATTTGGAAATATCAAATGCTTGTAACAGTTGCATATTTATGATTCATCTGCTCCTTCTTTGCATGCTGGTAGAACATTAAGCTTAATAAATAAAAAAAAGAAAAAAACTAAAAAAAAAAACCAACCACCAAAAAAAACCCAAAAAAACCCAAAAACACCAATAACCCAGCTCTATTTACAGATGACTATTTCCAAAAATCTGGGACTAGTGGCTTGAACTCAAGTCATAAACAGACAAGTAAAGGTCCAGCCATTATACATCACTTTGGAATCTTAACTACAACACTCAGTTTGGCCAGTCCAGTGATTCAGATTTTAGCTGAAAGGGATTCTCTATTGCCTGGTAGAGTATACATACAATAAAAGGACTTCAAACACATTCAAGATTAGATAGGAGGGATACAGTTCTAAGTTCCCAGTTCTTTTTCCTGTTGTCCCCTAAGGTAGCCTATTTCTTTATAATCTTCATAAATACTGCCCCCAAAATTGCCATCACATTTTTCCCCTATTCTTCCACTACACTATTCATTCACAGGACCTGGCTAAGCAATCTCCCTTGCTGCCTTCTTTGCCTGCGGAGGAACACAGACACCTCCCTGTAATTAGTGAGCTTGGTTTAGAGCTATGTTTTAGGAAGGGATGCTCTTTAGGCAGCCTGTCTCGCTGCCGGCAAAGGCTCCAAGACCAGACCTCAACAGCAAACCTCAGATGCCCAAGCAAAATGAATCCTGCCCCTAATTTTTTACCTCAAAGGGAAGGACCAGCAAACCTGAAGCCACATACTTATCCCACTATAAATGCTGCTACAACTTACTATGCCGCTTGCTAAGTCATTGTTCACGCTTTTTAAACCGCACCCAGCACGACACCAACCCTGCCAGCCACATTTTCCTGTGACTTTTGGAAGGCAGAGTCACAGAGTGTCTGTCAGGGTCAGTGAAAACAGCGGCCACGCAGGAAGCAGCAAGAAACCTGGAAGGACAAGGACAGAGCCCCAGCAGCACGAACCCCGCTCCCGGTGCTGGGCAGCTGGCAGGTTCGTGCTGCTGTCCCGCCTGGGAGGGGCCAGGCACCGTGTCCTGCTGCTGTCCCGCCTGAGAGGGGCCAGGCACCGTGTCCTGCTGCTGTCCCGCCTGAGAGGGGTCAGGCACTGTGTCCTGCTGCTGTCCCGCCTGAGAGGGGTCAGGCACTGTGTCCTGCTGCTGTCCCGCCTGGGAGGTGCCAGGCACCGGTGGCTGAGGCTCCCTGTGCTCGCCCCGCGGCGGGAGCACTCCCTGTGCGGTGCCCTCTGCCACTGCCACAGGCGAGTCAGCTCCAGATAAGCGCCCAAAAGGCCTTTAAGTCTGTGGAGCTCACCCCTGGTCTGACAGCTAAACAAATTCAGCTTGCCCCTCGCCGCGTAACAGCGATCCCCTTAGGTGGCGACACTATTGCCCTCACACCCAACTCGCGGTCTAAATTTCATTTCAGGTTTCGCTAGTGGCAGCTCCTAGCGCGCCTCACGCTGACAGCTGGGCTCACAGCCCAGGCCCCGCTGCGATACCCTAAGCCCGAACGGAGCGGCCGCTCTCGGGCCGCCGCGGGCAGCACAGCAGAGCTGCTGCCGTGCCCGCTCCGCTCGGACCCAGCTGCTGGAGCCAGCCCCGACTGCGGAAGCCGCTTTTTGTTCCTTTTCCCGGCTAGCTTTTGTTCCGTTTGTTTCCAATGTCCCAGCCCGCGCAGGGGCGCCTCCGTGCCGCGGGGCGGCGCTGCGGGCGGAGGCCGGCCCCGCTCGCTGTCCGCCGCCGCCCGGCGGGGGCTGACGTGTCGCTGCGCGATGGCGGCGGCCTGGGAGGAGATCCGGCGGCTGGCGGCCGATTTCCAGCGGGCGCAATTCGCCGAGGTAGCCCACAGGTGAGCCGGGTGGCGCCGGCACTGCCGCCGAGTCCGCCTGCCGCACCCCTTCCCCGCGGCGGCCGCCCCCTTCCCCCGCAGCCCCCTGTCGGGGCACCCCGCGGGGCCCGGCCTGGCACGGCCCCGCTGCCGTTCCCTGTGTCACTGCTGGAGCCCCGCTCCTTTCTGGGACCTCAGAGCACGGGCAGGCCCAGGGAAGAGACTGAGTGTGTAGTCACAGCTAAGTTCGAGTTCCTCAAGATCGTCACGGCTCCATGGCTCGGTTTCTCCCTTCTGTCTGCTTGACTGGTTGACGTCGTTGCCCAGAACTTGTTTTTGTTAAAGAAAAATGAATCCGAAATGCGCAAAAGTAAAATAAAAGCGCACAGAAGTGTCATAGACACGAATTCGTTAATTACAGGCGTTCCTAAATTCACCAGGAAGTGTGCTCTCACAGCTGACAGGGCTGGAAGCTGTTCAGGAGGAGAGTAAAAGTTTTGGAGAGATGGCCCGCTCAAGTGAAACCATATGGATGATTTGGTGGGTGATAAGCAGGATACAGACATTAGTTTCTTAGCGTGAAAAAGTATATTCAGAAAGAACTGCAAGTAGTCTTCATTGTACTTCCCATGTTTAGTGTGTTTGAAACTTTACAGGTAATTTTAGCAAGTACTTCCTTAGAATAACTGCTGACTCCTGCTTCTGATAGATTGTCAGAACGGAACTGTATAGAAATTGTCACAAAGCTGATCGCAGAAAAGCAGCTGGAAGTAGTGCACACACTTGATGGCAAGGAGTATGTCACTCCAGCACAGATCAGTAAGGAGATCCGCGATGAGCTTCATGTTTCTGGTGGTAAGTGTCGCACTTTCCTTCTTCCTTTGGATTTGGAAGTTAATTTTGAAGGCTACAGAAAGATTTTGAAAGTTTTCAGTGCCCTTAAGCTTTCAGAAAAAGTCAGTTTGCTCCATCTACACATTAATTCATGTGCTGCTCTTTTATTTTCACTTCAGATCTGTGTCAGGCTTTTAGATAAGCATATCAAGATAGACTATTTGGTTTGTTTTCACCATGTGGAATTTCTGACATAAAAGTTGTATAAATATCCTTTTGAAGGAAATTTGGCGTTTTAATACAGTTTAGTACCTGTCCGAGATGTTTGGCCTTATCTTGGAATTTCAAATTCATTCTTCTCTCACACCATTAGTGATAGTAATATTTGTAAAGTGTCATTGAGAGGTTATTTTATTTTACCAGTGTGAAGAGCCACTTGTATTGGAAGATGTGACTTAGACATATGAGGAATCAAGTAAAGAAGTTCAGATAGCTTTTTGTTGATAGCTTTAATGAGCAGGCAGTGTATTGTACTTTGAGGGTGAATTTCACAGTGTCATATGTTTAGAAAAATTAACTTCTTATTATGTCCATACAGATTAGCCATTTTCTCACTGTTACTACAGGTTTGCCTCAGTTTGTGTTTTGCCATGGTGTATCATACCAGTGGGACAGCTTGGACTGAATTAAAATTTGCTGGGTTTTTTGTCAGTAGCATCATGCAAAGGTAGAAAGTTTTAACAATCTCTGGGCACTCATGGACTAGTTCAGTTGGTCTACAGGAAAAGTAATTAATTATTTTATGCACAATGATCTGTACTTTATTCTAAATCTGTTCAAATATGTTTCATGTACTAAAAGTGTGTTTTAACTTTTCTTGAAGGTCGTGTTAACATTGTCGACTTACAACAGGTAACTTTAATAATAAAAACTTTATACTTCTTTTTTTTCTTCACCATGTATTGTGTGAATATGGAGTTCATTAGTTATGCTCCAGCTAAATAATTTTTTTAAAACAGAACAAATTTTATGAAGAGCTGGTAGCTCCTGTCAGGATACTGCAGGTTACTTAATCTGTCCATTTATTGCTTTATTGAAACCTCTCTGCTTAATGATAATCTAGGACTTCTGAAATCACTACTGATATGTGCAGTTTTTGTTTATGAACTCTTTCTTTGTAAACTAAGGGGGGCAGACAGAAAATAAATATGTTACTCATTTAAATTTAAAGCTGCAGGAGCGTACATATTTAACTTTGTATGCCTGTTTGAATGTGTCCTCTTCCTTCATTTTTCTTTGTCTCCACTAATCTTTGTCCTGCAGTAGTCTTCCTCTGTGGCTAATTTTGCCTTCAGGCTTGAGCAAAATTACTTGGAAACAGAAAACCTTTCTGCAAGCCAGTTTCCTATTTTGTCTTACTGCTCTCTGGTATTTTTTTATTATATAGGTTTCTTTTAACCTTGTAACAGTTGCAAAGAGAGGTTTTTTTCCCTAAAGGAATGCTGCTTTATTCCAAAACACAGATCAAGTGTGTTTGTATGCAACAGTATAAAAAAATAAGAGCAGCTTTCCTCTAGCTATAGGAATGTGTACCAAATATCTCAATGTTTGAGAATGATTTTCAATTTAAAGTTCTGATAAGAGGTGTTTTTTTTAGGTAATAAATGTGGACCTTCTGCACATTGAAAACAGAGCTAATGACATTGTTAAATCTGAAAAAGGTATTCAGCTTGTACTGGGACAGCTTATAAATGAGTGAGTACCTTCAGGAGCAATATGTATAATTCATACCATATTTATTTTTTAAAATGCAGACTAAAATGTAGTGTCCAACCTTTGTTGCTTCTGAAGTGAAATGCATTTTTCTTGGCTGATCTTAGAGCTGCTTGGTGGTGATCAGTGCTACTTTTGGCGGGTGAGACCTATCTCAGCAAAGCATCCAGTGAATCCACAGTGTGAAGGCCCTACTGAGCATCTGTGTTCAGTGTCCTGCATTTCAGAGGCTTCATTTCTTACCCAGAGTCTTTGTGTACAGCAGCCACATCTCATTTGCTCTCTGGCTCTGTTGTCTGCCTCAGCTATTGACAAACCTCTTACCTCTTGTTTTACCTCACAAGCCTAAGATGTTTCAGCTAGTTATTTCATGCCTTCCAGCACACTAACAACCACTGAAGTTGGTTGTTAAGCCTGTTATGGGGCTGTCCTTTTTATTGATTGAGCTTCGGGATCTGTTCTTGTCAAAGAATATGAAGTACCTGGCTCTCTTGAAGTAGTTACGACCTGTCTTGCTTACTAAAGCTGTTTTCCAATTTTCATTGAGATAATGTTTTCCTCTTTCTCTTGCTTGAAGTTTTCATACAAGTAGATAAATGACCCATCTTACTACTAACTACCTGCTTAGCAGGCTTTTTTAAAAAAACACACATTTTCACTTACGCTGTTCTCCTTTATTCATTTAAAATAACTTTCAGTTTGTTCTTGCAATTATGCAGCAGGAAGAGGTCAGTTATTCAGTGTGTGATCTTGAGGTTGGCTTTGAATGTCACACTTCACATGTTGTCTTTTCTTTTTCTCGTTTTTACTAAAGGAGTTATCTGGATCAATTAGCAGAAGAAATAAATGATAAACTGCAGGAAACTGGCCAGGTGACAATATCGGAACTCTGCAAGGCATACGACCTTCCAGGAGACTTCCTGATACAGGTGATGAAAGCCACCAACCTGGTAAATGCAGAATTGGTTGTGACCACCTTCTTTCTTTATCTTTGCCATATCCATGGCAAAGTTTAGTACAAAATTAATACTTTGGTTTGCAGATGCACCATGAAAACTTTCTTCTGTTTTCTGCAAAGTTTTCTGTCATTAGATACCCATATATCTGATGGAAGAAAGCATGCTTAGAAAAGTTTAATTCTTCTATTTACAGGCATTATCCAAGCGTTTGGGCAGAATTATTCATGGACAACTAGACCAGGAAAACCGTGGGGTGATTTTTACAGAAGCCTTCGTGTCCCGCCATCGAGCACGCATTCGTGGGCTCTTCACTGCGATTACTCGGTAAATTGCAATGCCTGCAACCACATATTAAAATATTTTTGCTGTAGGTCTTTATGGTTCAGATTCACTTGTGATTGAAAAAGAAAAGAAAAAAAAAGACCTATGGATAGATTTCCCTAAGTGTAGTTCAGTTCCTGAGACCAATTCTCAGTTACGTTAGACTCACTTATTAGAAATGGGGACTCTCTTTTGGAAAACAAGGGAAGTATAACAATATACCCTATACAACATATATTAGTGTTTTGGCTGAAGAAAGTGTTACTCTATAGTTCTTTTGTTACTTTGTAGAATATCTGTCCTCTTATCACTCCACTGCTCCTTAGTCGGATACATATTGATGTGGTTGCTACGTGTGATTATAGATAAGTTTTTCTTATTAAATCAATACGTTTTTGTGTAACTTAGTAGGAAGAGGAAAACTTAACAAAGCAGAAGTTTCATTACAATAATTATCATAGCTTTTGTGTTATCACTTCACAGTAATTCAGAATTAAACACTTGTAAGCTATTTTAAACATCAATTTATTACCCTGAGGCTATGTTCCTCTATAGTAACCTCTATCATTTCTGGATTCTCCACGTCAGTTTCATATCATTAATTTATATTGTTTTGTTTTTCTTTTTTTTCCCAAGGCCTACACCTGTAAGTAGCTTGATCACTCGGTATGGATTTCAAGAACATTTACTTTACTGTGAGTTTCATTCAGAATATTTTGTGTGTTTGTTAGGAAATCCATTCCTCATTATTAAAAGTGTGCTTTCAAAGAAGCTTTTTAGCACATAGCCTTAATTCTGAAATACAGAACCATGTGTTTTGCTTCACTGTAGAAAGTATTAAACCTTTTGTGCTATCCATAACTGAAGGGATGTTCTCTGTATCCAGAGCAATGAAAACAGTTGTTGACTAGATGCCTCTGAGGGCAGAATGAGGGCAAAAAGTACAGTACTTATTTATTCATCTCTATAATTATTTGCTCTTATCTACTGGCAGTTTTATCAGTGAAGCACAAAAAAGGGGACAGATTTTATGTAGCCAAATGGCATTAATTGCTCAGGATTTTATTTACTGACTTTTGTCTGTGATAATGGAGGCTAAGCTTTTGTTATACTCTTAGTTAAATTACTTTATATGCTGAGAGATAAAACATATCCTTAAACTGTTTGCTTTTACTTTCCACAGTTCTTTTCTAAATAGAAATGCATAAAGAATCCCTATTCAGCTGCTGAAATCTTCAGGCTTCACTTTATGTGCCCTCTCCTAATGCTGCTTCAAGCATCATTAGTCTTCTGTGCTGGCTGACCAAGTGGTGCTGGTCTTTTAAAATCCTTTAATGGTTTTCTATCTCTTCTGGTGAACCTTAATGCTTCTCTTGATTGGGTCTTTTTGCCTTCAGGGCATTGCTCACTTTAGCTCTTCTGTTTATGCTGTTGTATCCACTGTTTATCTCTCTGCTTATCCTGTTCTCCACCACAAGCTTATTAATTAAAAATTAAAATCCTAGCACTTAAATAAAATCATATAAACAGTCTACTTCCAAATGATCAATTTAAAATTTCCATCTTTTTTTTATGAGCCATCCAAATTTTCATAGATTAAAGGGAAAATTTGTGAAATTGCATTATAATAATGTCTCAATACCCAGCAAATCTCAGTATTTGGTTACAGTCTATTTCAGATAAGTCCTTCAAGTACATCATCATGCTTTGATGATGTACAGTGTTAATTGGAATTGAAGTTCTGATATTTTCCTGACACCAGTGAGCATCACAATACATACTTCTAGTTCTTCCATGGGGCTTTTTTAGTGAGTTTGTTCATCTTTGCTTTAGTTTTTCTTACTTTCTCTCATTACCTCTGCAGTTTCTAAGTTTCAAAATGTTTTTTATCTTTTTATTCACTGCCAGATTTTATTGTGTCCATTTGGCTGGATACCATTTTGATTTCACAAATGTTGGAAACTTGAAAAATACCTTTTAATGATGTTACTTTCTAGCTTTTTTATGTCTGTTGCTGTTAGCAATGTGTTTAAAAGTGGTCTTCATCAGTTTTCTGTCTCTTCCAGAATAAAAATGTAAGTTCGGTGTAATATTTGTATTATTTACAAACAGCTAATTATTTAGTCAATACTTTGGTTTAGACAGGATAAACATTATTCTTTGGTTCTTTCATTTAGATGTACTGCTATTCATCTTAAGCTCTCATAAAGTTACAATAAAAAGTAGTTTCAGAAATGAGAAACTCTTCAGGTTAAGACACTAATTGCAAAACATAATGAAATAACAGATGTTACTCATTCCTGGGCATTATGTTACTGGTGTAGGGCTGACATGGAGGGACACTTACCATCCTTGTTAGACTTTGATGGAGACTTAATAGGACACTACAAACTACTTGGTCACCTTTAAAAATAAATGAGAATTCATGGTAGTTCTACTGGGAGGGATCCTGTTGTTTTAAAACAAAATACTGTCTAGACATTGCCAGGCAGCAGCATAGAGCTAGACAAAGTAGCAATGGTCTGTGAAATCTCTGAGAGCACCTCCTCTGCCCTGGAGTTTTAGAACTGGCACTTGATAAAATACTGAATTTAATTGATATTTTCATTTCACTTCTTTTCTGCTGATATCTTCTTTCCGTAAAGAATAGATTTTTTCTTTCCATTCATGAAGAGATTTTTCAACCAATTTTGTGGAGTTCTAGGAAAGTCTAATTATTTTTTCTAAAAACTTTGAATAAAAAGAAGTTGAAATTGCAAACAGAGAACCATTCTGTATTATCTGACAATTGCTTAAGTGGAATAGACGCCTTGACTCTATTTTCTAGGGCAACTAAAATATTAGGAAGTATAAAAAACTAATTCTATTTCCAGAATTGGAAATCTTAAAAGTTCCATTTNCCAGAATTGGAAATCTTAAAAGTTCCATTTTATTCGATGTAACTGAACCGTGGCAGAACATGATTTCTGGGTCTTGTCTTAAATTACATAAAGCTATATCTTGTTTAAATCAGTTTCTCTTTCTGCTGCATTTTTTCAGTGTAAGTATTGTTCAGCTTTGCTAGTGGCAGTTGTGTTCAATAGCTGCTAGCTTATAGAAGCTCATCTACACTATGGGCATATCTGACCAAAATTATCATGATTTGCTGTGCACTGTTTCTTCTGGAGCTGGGCTTTCAGGTAAACTTTCCTGCATAAGTGGGCTAAACCTCTTTGTGCTGTACTAAGCATGTTGAAGTGTTGATTGCTGCTTCTATTTAATGAGGAAGAAGCCTTGCCATGTGATACCATTTAATGTTTTGTTCCAGAGCAAAACACGTCTTTTAATGAAATAAAAATGAACATAAACTGAGTATTAAAAAAAGCCATCTGGCAAAACTCTGGAAATTAGCAGAGTTAGTTGATGTCACTGATTCTTTAAAATATATGTCTTGTATTGCAGAAAGGCAGAAGCAGACCATAGGAGGCAAATCAGATATTCCTATGCAACTTAAATGGATTTTAAAAATCTTATTTAGCATTGAAAAGTGCTTCGTACTTTGGTACTACCAGTTACCAATATGTTTTTTGTTAGCAGTATTTGTGTATTCTCAAGAAGTTATTATTGGCAACTGTGTTATGCAGTTTAGGTAATGACTTTTCATGTCATTTTATGCTTTCAGATCTTTTTTCTTTTTTTTCATTTTGGTTAATGTGC